>JBBPBX010033693.1:7239-22427 GCA_038048925.1 Garcialebias charrua
ATATACAAATATATACATACATACATATACATTCATATGCAGTCATATAACATATCTACATATGATATCTACACTTATATCCCCGCATCCATTTGTGTGTGGTTGTGAGCATGCATAAGTGAATAAGGCTTCTCTAATAGAACATTCAATAGCGACCGTGAAGCATCAGAGATCCGCCCCCCAAGGCCCGAGGCAGAAGGGGGACCAGAGCCCAAGACCCCAAGAAGGACCCCGAGCGCAGAGCCCCCAGGGCCATCCAAACATGACGAGCCACTCACCCACCTCCCAGATCCGACCATAGGGGAGAACCGGAAGAGCCCCACCAGCGACTACACACAATGACCCCCCGGGGCCAACAGCGACACAGCGGCGGTCGGGTGTGTTTGCCTTGTGCTCTTTTTGTGGATAATTGTTATGTTTTGTAGTCTTGCTTTCTGTCTTTCCTTTCTTTCTTTCCTAAAAAAAAATAAAAAAAATCATAATGGTGTGAAGAGGATGGCTGTAAGGTGAGAAGAGAGGCCATCTATTAAAAAAACAAACAAAAAAAAACACTTTGTTCTGTGTAAACTTACTTTTTTATTGCCTTCTGTTGTCCCTGTCACAACATGGTGTGTTGCTGCAACAAAACCCACATTTACATTTAAAACAAATACAATTTCTCAGTTGCAATATTTTATACAATTATTAAATGCTATTGTGTGTACAATATTGATTTATGCGATTTGCAATTTATCACATTTTGCTTGTGTTCACATTTTACTTTTCAGAATTGGTTGTAGGAAACACTTCTCTTTTGAGTCTGCAGGTGGCGCAGTTCAGCCCTTGTTCATCTAAGCATCCCACACACGCACGCACGCGCACACAAAGAGAAAGAGAGAGAGAGACTACTGTATAGCCTCACAATTCATTGTCCCAAAGTCCTGGAAGGAGGAGATTCTCCGCTCAGGTCTCTTCTCTGATCTGAACCTGACTGGAAGTAAATCTCCTGCAGAGCGCCTCCTCCTCCTGGTCCATGAGGAGGTGGTGAGGAGGAGAAAGGAGCGCAGATCTGCAGCAGAGCGACACCTGCGCTCACTTTCTTTCTCCTGCTGGTCCCATCTCTTTTGTCTCCTCCATCTCTGCAGCTCAGGGCCAGCAGCAGCACCCAGGAGGAGGAGAGGAGAGGAGAGGAGGAGGAGGAGGAGGAGGAGGAAGAGCCGCGGGGGGTGTACCTGACACCTTCAGCCGCGCGCAACAGCAGCGCACAAACGCTCCGGGATCCGGAGCTTTGTGCAGTCTTGAACCGGACGCGCCTCTGAAATAAAAACTTTAAAAGAAGCTGCAACTGAACGAGAGGAGCAGGATCTTCTTCTTCTTGAGGAAGCCGGAGAGAAAGATGCGTGTCCCGGTGCTGCTGTGGGCTGCGGCGTGTCTGTGCGCGGCACCGGGCCCGGGCTCCGGGGCGGAGAGGAGCTGCGCCGACCTGCGGCAGTTCTACACCGGGAAAGGCTTCACCCTGACCGGGGTGCCGCAGAGCGAGATGTCCGGTGAGTTCAACCAGACTTCACCTCATGCAGTCTGGATTTAACCCACACCTATTGATTCATAAAAATCAAAATGAAAACAAATCTGTTAGAATCATAGAAACATTTCCACTACATCAATATTTTATTATTTAAAATTATTATTTTGATCTGGAGTTTGTGCACTGGTGACAAGTTTTGTGACTTTAGCAGCTTTCTTGTTCTAAAATACAGCTTTAAAGTGTACTGTATTTATCTTTCCTTTACCCTCATGTTCATATTTTTTTTATGGGGAACCCCGATTTTGGTATTTCCTATAGCCTGTAAGCATAATCTCTATAGATATTTCTTTGGCGTCTGCAGGAGGCAGAACTGCACCTATAGTAGGTGTTGGTCTTCTTTGTTGCATGCTTGCTTGTTCCCAGAGCTTTGTGAGAACATCAGAGATGAAAAATCGAACATTCGTTTTCTGCTTCAAAGCAGCACTGAAGTCTCCTCAGGCATTTTTACATTGTCTGAGGACTGCAGGTGTGCTGTCTGTCTTTGTGACTCAGGAGATGCTGACCTTTCGTTTCATTTGCATGATCTAATATTTGCTTGCAGGCTCAGAAATGTCCCAAAATATAGGCTGAAGTTGACTTCACCAAAGACAGAAGAATAAGATGAAAAAAGGCGTTCAATACAAGATCAACTGGACTTTATTTGTAATTGTTGCCGAAAACGTTTTGACTCCTATCCAGGAGGCTTTTTCAATTCAGAATGGAAGCTGTGAGACAGAGAGGTTTTATACAGGCTGACATGCCACGCACCAACATATGCAAATTGGAAGCTGAAATAACCCCACACATACCTGAGATAACATGCCCATTCTATTTAAATTGACAAAACAATACATCACAGCTTAACAGTAGGGGGTTTGTTGAGGTCACTGAAACAAACTGTGAGAGTTTGGAGTTATAACAGAACCACGCACCATCATAAGTAAATTGCAAGCTGAGGTAACACATACATGTAAATTGACAGATCACACCTTAACAGTAGGGGGTTCCCTTGAGGTCTCTGACAGAAGACACACAACTGTATGTAGATTGACAAAAAACACCTCCCAAACAACAACAGAGGCTGCTCAAAGAACTTTGTTGTAATTCACAGACAAGACACCTCTGCTCCCATCCGGTGTAAAACGTTTCGGAATCAAATCCAAAACTGAGTTATAAGTCTTAGAAAGTTGAAATCTCAGACCTCCTCCTCTGTTAAGAGAAGGTTTTTCTCTCTTAACATAAACAGCTTCCTTCACGTTTTCTGCAACAAATAAAGTCCAGTTGATCTTGTATTGAACGCCTTTTTTGATTTTATCATGTCCTGGACGACTGAGAATCTTCACCAGTGTACAGAAGAATAAGGTTTATAGTTTTCTAGTCTTCCTTGTGTCTTTGACTGACAGTAATGCATGTAATCAAGCAGTTACAGTCAGTTCCTCACCGCACATTAAAATATGTCCCTTTTGTCTCTGGTTGCTGTTGATTACAAATCAGGTTCTTATGGCAAATTGTAAAGTCAAGCCTAAGAACGGCGATCCTCGATTATATCCAATGGTGCAATTTGAACATGTTTACTCCAGTTGTTTTGAAGATATGCAGATATGCAATTCTAAAATGAGGGTACGCACTCATTGTAAACGATGCACCATATGGAAGCCTGAGTCACGTGACTGGCCTACGTTAGACTGGTTGTAGTCTGTAATCAGACAACAGTAGAGTCTCGAAGAAGACGTTTAGGCGGAAATGTAAGAGTGAATCTTTTTGTGAAAGAAAAGAAATAATGAGGCAGTCGATAAGAAATATCTGGGCTCAAGTAGGGATACAGAGTACCGTAAAGACAGAGCTCGGTATTCAGATATGAACACAATTTTCTCAAAAAACATTCGGGTTTATGTAGTGTTTACTTATTATCAGTCGCTTCGGCTCTTGTAGGTAAACAAACACACGTAACAGATGGCATTCAACATTTTTTTAATAGGGACACATTAACTACCAGTATATAAAAGTTGTATTGATTAAGTTCATTACTGGTTTGTTTGTTTGTTGTTGAAAGGGAGTGGTGGCACAGAGGCTAGAGAAGCTGGGCCTGTGATTGGAAAGTCTGAAGCTGAAGAAGGGAGCAGCAGAAAGACAAAAAAAAAGTTTGTGTTTTAGTCAGAATCTTTCAACTGTTTAGGAAAATAAAAGTCTCTGCCCCTTTAACATAATTCATATAAGGATCTTTCAAAGGAGATAAAGGTGTTTCTTGTGCTCATTCTGAAGGTCAAAGGAAAATCCTCATGTATGGGCATGTGGGCTATTAATATTGCATCTGTGTGTACGTGTGGCTGTGGGAAATACACAAACAGCAACAAATACAACACACAGCAACGTGGCTCGGGTGGTTGAGAAAAAAATGGAACAACTGGGAAACTGAGACAGACAGAGAGGCATGTTAGAGACAGAGCATGTGAGTCAGTCGAAGTCTCGTGGAAGTGACTCGGCTTGTTTTTCTCTCCTGATTCCATTAAAAACTCATCTTTTATTGACAGATGAGAAACACAAGGCTTCTGTCACCGGGACCTTGATGCGATGTATTTATCAGTACAAAAGTTGCCAGAACTCATTAAAACTTCCACTTGGAAAGGAACAAAAAATAAAACGGAGACCGTTTCAATCTTACTTGTAAAAAAGATTTCATACTGAATATAAAAACAAGCAGGCGTGAAGTGTCTGCATTCTCTCTGAACTTACAGAGGCTTTTAAAAACTGCAGGAGCAGATTTATCTCATTAAACAGTGCTGTAACAACATCACGCCAAGTTAAGTTGTTGCTTTTTTTTTTTTTTCTCAGTCAATGTGCCCCATGAACGGTGAAGGACTAATATTTATCTTTATTGTAAGTCCTAATAAAATCTAAAAAAGCTAAGTCTGGTCCTCTGGACATTCAAAAAACAAAACAAAAAAAAGTTTCTTGTTTTGTTTTTTGAATGTCCAGAGGACCAGACTTAGCTTTTTTTTTTTTTAGAATTTTCTACCTGGATTATTGAGCATCCATCAGGGTATCCTATCAACATCATTTTCCATGGCTCTAAAACAGCAGAAAAGCACGTGCACAATGTGATCACCACACTACATCCTGTTGGAAAACTGCTGAGGTAGGATTTTAGATGAAAATGTTTTCACACCAGACTATTTTGGTTATTGCAAAACACTAATTTAGCAAAATATCAAATGTAAAAGTGTGATTAAGGAATGTGCAGCAATTTTTTTTCTGCCTAAAGAGGATTTCAATTCAAATAAATTCAATTCAGTTAATTTATATAGTGCCAAGCCACAACCAATGTTATCTCAGGGTGCAGAACAAATACATACACATGTATAAAAAAAGTCAATTATTAACATTATTTATCTAAGGAAGCCAGTAGATTCCAACAATTATCTGTCAGGTCATCTGGACAGTTTCTTTTTTATTGTGTGTGCTGAAACATTTCACCTTCCATCCAGAAGGCTTCATCAGTCAAGGAAATACACAAACAGTCGTTACTGATATTCAGATTTACTTTGACGTGGCAGTGGGTGTGAGTCAATCATAACACAAGATAAAACATGAGATTTCTTATGACGTGGTTTCAAAGTTAGACCAAAACAGCTAAAACTCATCTTTTTTCAACATACAGCAAGATTATCTCCATTTTTAAACTCTTGACCATGAAATGCATTGAGAGATGAGATGAGAAATCTTTGATTATAAATGTATTCATGATCTGTAGGAGGAGCAAACGCATGTCCAGCATGCAGCATGGAGGAACAAACACTTAAGAGTTGGATGTTGGTCACGTTTTTTTCACAGCAGATGTGAAGTTCAACTCCTGCCAATACTTTTGTACTTGAGTTTTGTTACAGATTAAAGCATTTCTGCAGTCGATTATTATAAAACGTAATAACGTAAAAATTGTGGAACACATTTCGTGTTCCACAAAAAAATAGCTTTTCAAACTGTGGCAATCTCTTGACTTTAGATTTACATCAGTCATCAGATCACATAATGACCACCAGTCCAGCACTGATATTTCATGTTTAAAAACCTGTGGAGCAAACGGACAGTTTGTTTTTATTGCAGCTGAATCCCTGTGGTTAGTATCGCTCTCACCTTGTTGACCAGATTGTGAATTTCTGTCGTTATATTTGTCCTTGGAGACGCCATTACTGCAGCAGTTATGTACCACAAGATATGTCTGTCTGTGGATTGATATTAAACATGCACTACAGTCACTAACCTTTATATGCACGTTGAAATCTCTTAATTTGGTTTTCCTTACTTGCTAGCACTGATTGAAGCTTACTAAATGTTGGTGAGCAAAAGCAGCCTCATTTGCCACATCTTTCCAATATACCGTATTTTTCGGACTATAAGGCGCATTAAGCGAAACAAAACAAACAAGTCAAACTTTATTCAACTCGTTTACAATAACCACATAAAATTGTTCGAGGTCAGTAAGCACAACCAGAATTAATACATAAGGTGCACCTGATTATAAGGCTCACTGTCCATTTTTGAGAAAATAAAAGATTTTAAGTGCGCCTTAACGTTTGAAAAAAACAGTCATGTATTTATTTATTCTTAGCCAATTTCCTTAAAATGAATATCATCTGCATAATCATAAAATACTTTCAATTAGTGATCTGTAAACTACAAAATCATCTCAAATTTTTGGCATTTTCTCCAGACTTCCACAAATATCATTTCTGATTTTAAACCATAAAATACATTTTTAATAGACTTTCATATTGTATACAGAAAGGTTTATTTTTGACTGGAACAGTCAAAGATCAAAACAGAAATCCTTGTGAGCCAAGGCCTCAAATGGGTAGTTTTAGTGGAAAGTCCAACTAATTTTCACAGAGAAAGTCATCAGTTAACAAAAAAAAAAAAAAAAAACATTTAAAAAACGACTGTTTCAGATGTAAACAGGGAATAAAGAGGACATTCTGGTATAAAATGCATCTTATTGTTGAACCAAAACAGAGTATAAGACCATTAAAAGTGAGTACATCTATAAAAATAAAATACATGAAATGTCGACACCAAATTCCTGAAAGAAACCTGCTCTTTAAGTCTCGTCTCGTATCTTTTGTGCTATAGGTGAATGTGTGAATAGAAGCTGTCCATCCTGCTGCCATCCCGTCTGACTCCGTGCCTGCGAGCGATTGAACCCCTACATTGTACCCTGTCCCTGGTCAATAGTTAAAGACCAGCTCTTCCTATAGAGTGCATGCATGTGTGTTTAAAAGTCAGTGAAAGCCAACACCTTCTGCTGGAAAGACATTTAGCTTCATTCACACATGCTTTTTTTGTCTGAGTGGGACGAGCACACACCCATGTGATCGAGTGACATCTAGAAACAGAAATACTACCTGCTCACTTTTCAGTTTTTTTTGTGTTTGCAGAGTTTTCCACCCGTGTGTGTTTGTGTGTATGATATGTTGCCCACATATTCATTAGCAGTCTTATTATTTTATGTCTGAGAGGCAGTTTCACATGATTTATTACAAACATGGTACTGTACATGTTTTTTTTGGACTATCATTTAGCAAACATGCAGACATGGCTCAAAACTGTCATGGTCAGCAGCCCCCGCTGACTCCCACATCGGCCCTGTTTCACACTCACTCCCTCTTGTTGTTTTCAGCCCCTCTTGTCATAGTTTCTCTTCCCCTGCTTTGTAATGCCTATCACCCATCCTCCAGCTCAAGCCTGCTCCCTTCACTCCATGCCACGCCTCCTTTTTCTCTCAGCAATCAGCCATGATTCCACTCACCTGTTTCAGCCATCTAGTTCATCTGCTCTGCACCCTTTAAAAGCTCCATATTCACTCTCCACCAGTGCTGAATTATTAGACCTCATAGTTCATGATATCCAGCCATCATAGTGTTCCTGTTTCATGCCACAGACTGGATTACCTTGCTTAGTTTTGACCTCACGCCTGCACTATGGATTCTTTGCCTTGCCTGCCCCTTTGGATTTGACTGCATATCAGATCACGGTATATGACTCTTGCTCTCCCTTGACTATGCTTTCGGATCATGACTCGGCCCTGTTCTTGCATCTCTGCTTCCCTGTGTTTGACCCCCACTACGACCATTGGACCATGTCTCTGGATTTCACCTGCCACATACAGACTGAGATTGGACTCCCACCTGGACCCTGACCCTTCTCTCCAGCTACCAGCAGTAAATTAATAAAAACTGTTCTTGTTTTTTGCACTCCTGTCTAGGGATGGGAATTGGTAAGAAATTATCAATATCAATTCCTTTATCGATGTCATTTATCAATTCAATTCCTTATCAATTCTGTTATCAATTCTCATTGGGTTAGGCAAAAAAATATAGTACAGCATTTGTGTGCATGAAGTATTTAATGCTCTTTCACCAGAACAAAAATAGAACTTTTATGAAAAAATAATTCCTAATTAACATTATTAACCACAACTTGTAATTCACAAGTTTCAATTTTAAAATAGTGTAATAATCCATGCAATCTATCATCTTTCATTACAAAAAACAAAACTTACATAGTTATCATCTTCATCCTCTTCTGCCTCCCTCTGTGTCTCTCCCTCTGCGTCCCTCCCAGCTCTGCCAGCAGCACAAGTTTCAATTTTAAAATAAATAGTGTAATAATCCATGACATCTATCAACTTTCATTACAAAAAACAAAACTTACATAGTTATCATCTTCATCCTCTTCTGCCTCCCTCTTCGTCTCCCAGCTCTGCCAGCATCAGAAGAAATTCACCATTAAAAACACTGAGCAACAAAAAAAGCTCTCACAACAGAAAGAGGCTACAATGAAACACACTGAACAAAAATATAAAACAACACTTTTGTTTTTGCTCCCATTTCTACGGTGGCATTTTTAGGTCTGTTGTGTGTTAATATCGTCATCCTGAAAGCTAAGTGTGCTAGCAACAGCCTCTGAGCCAGCCAGACTCCGGCAATCCTCGTCAGCTAAATGTTATTACATGAGATGGAGATTATTTATACAACACAGTGGAAGCAGTAAAGCAAAAAAGTAACAAGTGACAGGAACTGGAGGAGTTTAACGTTACGTGCTGCAACATTTAAACAGAGGAGGATGCTAGCTTCGCCAAAAATACACTACATGCGTTCCGGCTCCGCCCCGCTCCGGTCCGACCTCCGCAGCAAATACGCACCCATTATAATCAATGAGAGAGTTTACACTGGCTCCGCACGGCGGCGGCGAGCAACGGCGAGCGGACGGCAGTCCGTCAAAATTAGAATTGATCCTATTTCTGCCGGACGCCGGAGCTGTGCCGGAGTCAACTTTTGAAGATTACGTCGCACCAACAGGAAAAGGAACGAGCACAACTTCCGTATTTACAAAATAAAATCACCACGGGCGGACTAATCCTAGCTCTATACGGATTTATTTGTACAAAAATGCTGTCAAACTATCATTTATGACTACGCCTACAAACGCAATACAAGAAATAAATAAATAAAGTATTTTATTCTGAAATGTAATACATCACTTCCTGTTGCTCAAACCATGTCCTGTCGCTCATTTACGAGAGAAGATCAAGGCAGCAGTCTCTACTGTTGTTCTCCTTCTTCCACCGAATGAATTGTTTTGTTCTGACTTACTTATTTATCACTTGATTTATCGCGCGATCTCGCAATTCCCGCGCATGCGTCTCGGAGCGGCGCATCCAGGCGGACCTGAGCGGAGCGGAGGTAGTGGAAACTGGACTCGCTCAGCTGCGACCTGCGGAGCCGGACCGCATGTAGTGTAAATTTGGCGTTAGCTCCGCTTCCACCACCACGAAGCAGCGTCACGAAGCAGCGTGTTAAAGACGGTACATTTGTGCAAACTCACCTCATTCTGAGTGCTCAAATGCTTCTCTCTGCATGTTAGAAGTATTTCCGCCCTTTATTGTAATCGACGCTTTGCATGTGTTGCAAGTACCGTAGACCTGGTTTCGTCTTCGCTTTTTCCTTGACGCCATGTTGATACGGCGCATGTCTGTGATGTCATCACGTAAATGCGTCACCATGTCGAGTCAGTAGAACGAGTCAGAGAACCGATAAACTGAATCGTTAAGACATGCAACCTACAATTCCATGGAATTGGACGAACCGGTTCTCTAACAGAACCGGTTCTCAATTCCCATCCCTACTCCTGTCTCTGGCTGTCTTTGAATCCAAAAACTCCATTCGTGACAAAAACAAATAACATTATAATAAAGAACCTTGAATACACAAATCTGTCTGATAATTTGATCCAATGGTTGATGGAAAACTGTGTTTTGAGTAGATTTTTCACATTTGGTCCAAATTGAATGCATTTTAATTGCTTAAAGCTGCAACACAAAGATGTATGATAATGGTTTTGTCTCTGTGTGCGACCGTAAAATATACAAAAATGGCTATAGCTCAGTCGCTTCACAGACATTGATGAAAATTTGATGTGTTAGTACCGAAAGTCATTTTAAATACATATCCCAAATTAAATTAAATCAACTTGTTTTATAATATGGGCAGCACGGTGGCGCAACTGGTAGAGCTACTGCCACTCAGTGAGCAGGTCTCTGGTTCAAATCCCGGTCGGGGGGCCTGTCTGGGTGGAGTTTGCATGTTCTCTCCATGCATGCGTGGGTTTTCTCCGGGCACTCCAGTTTCCTTCCACAGATCAAAAACATTCATGTTAGGCTGATTGGTAACTCTAAATTGTCCCTAGTTGTGAGTGACAGAGTGAATGATTGTCTTGATTTTCTGTATGTGGCCCTGTGATGGACTTGCGACCTGTTCAGGGTGTCCCCTGCCTCTCGCACAGTGATTGCTGGACATGGGCACCGGTGACCCCCGTGACCAAAAATAGAAGAAGTGGGTAAAAGATAATGGATGGATATGAACTAAGAAAAATGTTATCTGAAAACACAGTAAGCACTAGTAGCATAAGAACAATAAAAACAATATGCCGAACAGCAGCACGAACACGAGCCTGTGTGAGCAGATGAGTACGAATGAACACAGCAACATGAAACAGATCAGCAGCAACATGATGTGATTTTTCACAGTGATTATCCTGGTTGGAGATTCATGAGACTTAAGCCCTCAGTATACTCCCGTGTATGTCCATACGCGGAGGTACGCACATACGTACGCGGAGGTACGAACGTACACCCGCAGGGCATATACGCGCAAAGCTCAACTTTTACGACTGCGTACGCATACGCGGTGTCGCACAATAAACGGCACGGAACTGTGTGCCCGAAATTTTGTTCACATCGAACAGTTTTTTGTGTGACACAGACCAAAATTTGCCTCCCATTATCGTTCACAAAGCGGGAAATGAGAAGAGAGGCTCTTAGAGGAGAAAAGAAAGCATAGACATTTATATGGTGCAAAAACGCAAGAATGTATGGGAGAACGTATGCTCGAGTATAGGGCTGAACTCTCTGAGGACAGTACGCGCGTACGGACGTACGCAGAGTTTTACTGGGGGCTTAACAGCCTCAGGGTAAAAGCTGTTCCTCAGTCTAGTGGTTCTACACATAATGCTCTTTGACCTCCTTCCTGAGGGAATTTGGGGCAAAAAGTGTGTGTGCTGGGTGAGTGGGATCCTTCATGATGCAGGTGGCCCACTTACTGCATCTGGAGGTATAGATGTCTGTGATCATGATGACGTCCCATGCGTTATTTTCAAGATTTGACTAAAGGGACAACAACTCGGTCATTTCTCGACATAGGACGATCTTGGGTTTAAACATGCTACACGACTTTTAATCTGAAATTGGTTTCTCTTTTTCTTTGTTTTGTCAAAACTGTGATTTAGTCGCCAATGAAAACAATTTCTACTTCTAATTTGACATTGAACAACCTATATTCCACTCCATTACAGATCCTAATGTTGTTTGGACTCAATAAAATTCACTAAAATACCGATAATCTTCTGTTTACATTACTTAAAATTAATTTCCTTAATTTTGGGAAATCGGCCAATGCTTGCATGAAAAACCAATTTTACAGATTTTTGTTTTTTGTTTTAACAACAATTGTCTGAACTTCATGTATACTTCAGAGCACTACCCTGTGACCAGTTTGTAGTTTGTATTGTGTAGCATTTATGATGTAAATGCTAAAGATCAGACAAAGTGGTGATCACTCAAAAGTATTAGTAGCAGGCCAGTTATCAGAAGGTTCTAATGTTCTCCTCATGAAGGGTCATGGTTGCATTTGTATTTAAGAACACAAGGACAGAAGATCAGTGCATAAGGTGCTTTGTATTAAATATGATATTTACAATATGTACAAAAACAAAACAAAAACAACTGTCATCAATGTCATCAATCCATTCATTATACCAATAAACAACATGTTTCACCAGATGAACAGATCTCCCAAATTAACCAGACTAAATCCAAATGCTTGTATTAATCCCACAGTTCATGAAATACCAAGGCCAGGGCAATAGTCCAGATAAGATTGAGGGGTTTAAATGTACTGTAGTCAATGCAGACCAAATAAATGTTCAGGAGCCTTTAACGCTTGTAAAGGTTTTTGGGTATGTGTGTAGGGAGCAGGCCACAGCATCTCCTACCGCACAAGACAACTCAGGTTCTGGCTCCGGGTTCTTTGGGCCTGAAGCCTAGTGGTAGCTCGCCATCATGGGAAACCTGGCCTCCATCATAGAAACCTGGCCTGTACAACAGGATCAAGTTAACATCATTTTCTAGTATTAATATCAAAATCACTATCAATACCATACCATAAATAGTTTTACAAATACATAGGATAATGTATTGATGATCTACATGTACATGATTTACTTTTCTAAATTGTTTATCATAATATAAATACACAAACAATTTCTAAATAGAGTACTCTTCACATTCATAGTCACTGTATGATTAAATGTTAAAGATGGCACAAAAGTACAACATAACCATTTAATCCATTAAATAGCGTTTGACCATTTATATTTAAAGGCCATAAGCCAACAAACAATTGGGATTTGCTTTAGCATGCTAATGCCAGCATTGGCATGCTACAAACAATATAAACACTCACCAGTTTGCTTGTTTCTGGTCTTTTAAGCACAAAACAGCAGTTTCTCACTGCTTAGAGACATCTAAAAGCTGAGAAGCATACCAGTAAGTATATGACAGTCCAAAAATAAATTCATCTAAAATTGTTTAATGCCCACCTGCAGCAGCTCTGAACTTCCTCAGTCACACACACCTGCTCTCCCAGGTAATGGGAGGAGTCATGTTTTTCTATGAAACTCAAATCCCGTGAAATCTCATGAGATTTCACACTTAGTCCCAAAACAGTTGACAAGGTAAAAGCATAAAATTGAGGAAATAGAAGCACCAAAATTGACTGGGTTACAATTGTTTCTAGAATATTGTTCAAGGGTCTGTTTTTCAACAAAATAAGATTTAAATTTGAAGGCGCATTGTGACCTTAGAACTCTGTTAAGGCGCTGGTATAGCTCTGCGTACGGCCTGTATGCCGCTCTACGTGCGTGTTCTGTGTGCACGCGTTCACAAGCACAGCTCTGCGTTCGTTCTCGCGTTAAATGCTTGCGTATTCGCTCCAAATTCTTGACGTCATTTGAGCAGCTGCGCGCAGAGCGTTTACCTACGGGACAAACTGAAGTCGCTGATTGGTCATTTGCTGACACACCTACTGAATTGATTGACAGGTCGGGTGGGGGGAAAAAAGGCACGAGATGGCTCTGGCTGCAGCCGCTGCGGTGTTCTAAACTTTATATGTTAATAAAAAGTTCTAAAAAATAAAAATAAAAACAGGGAGCGCTGGTCCTGCAGCCCACAGCCCACCAGGAAATCTGTAGAACCTCGCGCAGCCACGTAGGACCCGAGTTTAATTTGCTCGTGACAAATTCATTCATTTCTCATCATTTCAGTCATGGAGTCAACGGAGGAGGAAGCGATCACTTGACTTTTGGCAAAAAAACAAAAGAAAAGTCCAGATCAGGGATGAAGAAGGGGAATTTAATACATTTGTGTCACATACAAAACAGTCCGGCGCCGGGCAGTTTATTGTGAGACAATGCGCCTCGCGTACGCGGTCGTAAAATTTGAGCTTTGCGCGTTCGTGCCCTGCGGGGCTACGCTTGTGCCTCTGGTACGTACGGCGTACAGCGGCGTACTGCCTTACGCAGAGCCATACCGGGTCCTTAACAGTGTTGCTTATAAAACAAAATCGGTATCCGCCAAAATCGGAATCAGCAGGCCAGACTTTGTAGAAATCGGCGATCTGCCAAAAAACTGCAATCGGTGCACCCCTACTTAAAATGTTTAACAAAGAATCATATTTTTAATTCAGTGCCAGACCAACTGATGTATCTTCTCACTGTCACTGCAGTATATGTGAGCTTTTATGTCTGCATGTAAAGGAAACTGATTCTGTCCATCATCTGTCACATATCACATGCTCACTCAGGCGCCAGCAGCACACGCCATCAAGCGGAACCTGTGCACACTTGCGTACACTCACACTAACACCAACAGGCTCTCCCTGCTCCCCCGTAACGCTTCTTCTCCTCCCTCCTCATTCCTCCTAGTGTCTGTTTGATTCATCCTGCCATCTCTTTATTGTTCTGTTTGAGGCAGACTCAGAGCTGGGGCTGTAAGTTTGTGCCTGAGTGAGAGGATGGTAGTTGGCTGCTAAAAGCAGAACTGTGAATCTTTCATGATGTCTGATGTAGCAACACAAAAGATAGCGGCAGACACACATAGAGGTGAGGGAGCGGCATGGGGAGAGTGAAAGGAGACAGGGGATAAGAGAATAAGAAGAGGGGGTAGCTACTTTTCTTTTATCACTCCTTCATCCTTACCTTCGGGACGAGATGTTAGCTGATTTGATGCAGATATTGTCTGCTGTTCTCTGCATTTAATCCTCTTTTGGAGACTTTTATTGAAATACACAACTATACTGAATTGTACAAGACAATAGATAACTTTTCGGGATGGCAGAAAACATTGTCATTGCCCATCGTCATCTTATGTAGAGAAATGTCAGTGTTGTAGCTGTTTTAGTCAAACCTTAAAATAAATGCACAGTCTCCCATAATATTACAAGAGCACATGCTCAGTGTGTGCATTTGAGATGATTTTCAACTATTACCACATCAAATTTTAACTCCAAAATCTCAAAAACGCATAAGACATACATTCACAAGACTTAAAGCTACAGTATGTAAGATTGTAATGTAGTCTGTAACTTTTCAAACAATATATTTTTAACATATTTCTTCACTCAGTCACTATCTACTGACAAACTGATGTTAGACAAAGTAATCTCTGAAAAAAACTATAGTCCCCTTGCTTCTCTATCAGCATTTATAAAAACACTAAAAACACAGAGTGACCAGGACAATGACAGCCAATAAAAACAGAGTTTGTAACCAGCCAATTAAAAACAGAGCTTGAATTTGAATCAGCCAATAAAAACAGAGCTTGAATTTGAAATTCAACAGACCACAAGGGGGCAGAGCCACATATGGCTCTGAGGGGGAGGGATCAGAATGCTTTGCCTGTTGAAAATATTTCTAAGTTCTGCAGTTCTACAGAAACTGCATACTGAACCTTTAAGGCCTCTAAAATACAAAAACAAAA
>JBBPBX010033693.1:22618-33106 GCA_038048925.1 Garcialebias charrua
TATAGGATGCCTAGTTAATGTTTTGATTTAAATCTTCTAAATGTATTAAAGTTACTGCCAAGTGTCATTTGAGTCACAATCCACTGTAGCTTCTTGGTACAGCTTGTTTAGATGCTGCTGCTCTGCTGAGGTCTTTAAAAACTAATCCAATGTGTATCAATTAGGATAACCCTTTCTTCTTTGTTCAAATGCCTGATTGTAAAGGCCTCAATTCAAGGACATGCTCTGTTAACACATTGGTTCTCAAATGTTTTATAACACCTCAGAAATCATTACCGTAAGTTCTCCAAGTTCCCATTTATAGCAGTCATTAGAAAACAGTAGTTGAAGCTAACAAGCTTAGATCTAGATCTGTGTCAAACATGCAAACTGGCTAATTTACTAACCCTAACCTTCCACCTTGGGTTGAAAGATTGTCAAGATTTTCAAGTGAAAATCCTGAATCAAACCAAGAATTATTTTTTTTAAGTACCTGTATTAATATTTTACCTTTTTTTTAATGGAATGCCTGTGTGTTGTCCTTGGACACGCTCACCTCCCTTGCATCCCCCCTGTGGAATGTAGACGTCATTATGTGCTTGTGTGCAAGCTTTTTTTTCTCTTTCATTTCCATGCTATTAATCTTCAGCCAAAGATTAAGAGCATAAGAACGTTAGGATTTTTTTTGCCTCCAAAACCTATGTTGTCACTTTCATCACTTTATTGTCTGTACAAACAGGTTCCACTTGTAAATGAGTCTTTGAGGCTCAATGTGATTTATCTGTCTAAATAACGGTGGAAGGAATGAAAAATAAATCAAAGCAATCTAGGGTTTGCTTGTCTATAGTAAAACAGTGTCACAGTAGTTCATATTTTCACGTTAGAGTCCTTTGAAAAACAATAACCAATCAGATTTTTATTTTTTTGTGAGTCGTATCTGGTCAGATTATATTGTTGACAAGGCATTTGGCATCCATGTCAGAATGCCCTGGAAGTCTCAATATGATATGTTGACAAAAAAATTTGCAAAAAAAGATGAAGAAATTTGATCCAGGTACTTTGTATTCAATTGTTGCTGGGCAGAAGAAAAGCCAGATCACAGTGCAGATACTGTAGAACTGATCTCAGCAACCACAGCACTGAACCATCTCACTTTTTAACCAAGGTTAGAGTACGGTATTGCTGCATAACTTTGGTACTGGAAGATTTGAGGTTCATGGTTAAAACCCTGCAGCCAACACATGAGCAACCTTGGGTACAAAATTTATTAAAAGTTGAAATGATGCCATTTTGCAGCAAGCTCTTTGTCGGATGCTGGGTAATCAAGGTTAAGGTTTCTTTATTTGTCATGTGCACCACATGTTGTACATGTGGTGGAAAGAAATTGTTTACACAGCGTGTCAGTTACATCCAACAAAAGTATAAATTGTAAAGAAAAACAGCACAACATCTAAGATATGAACTAAGAATACACTAAACTAACAATACACTAAGCACTAATAGTACAAAACAATACGCCAAACAACAGCATGAACATGAGTTTGTGTCAAGATTAGTGTTGGGAACATTCCTTAAAAAAAGTAATTAATTATAGTTACTAGTTACTTCTTCCAAATAGTAACTGAGTTAGTAACTAAATTACTCCCCTATTAAAGTAATTAGTTACCAGGGAAAGTAACTATTGTTTGTTCGGTTGGTTTAAGTTTAGATATAACTACAAATTTAAAGTAGAATTGCAAAGACCGGTACTTAACACCAAACTTTTAATACTTACTGCACCTCAACAGAACATGACTGGTTGACATACTATACTTCAAGTGTTTTCTTCATTACAAAATACAGTTTAACAAAATAATATAACAATTGTGTTTTAAGCGCTATGTACACACTGTACTGTTCAAGTGTTTTCTTATCAGAGTCAGAGTCAGAGTCAGAGAGTCTTTATTGTCATTTGCACCGCATGTGGTACATGTGATGAAAACGAGATTATGTACACAGGGTCCCAGTTACATCCAACAACAAATGCAAGAGAAAAACAGTAATAACATCTAGAATTAACTAAGAAAAACATCAACTAGTAATACACTAAGCCTAATATAGTGGAAATAAACAGCAGCACGAACATGAGTTTGTATGAGCAGATGGTCACAGATGAACACAGCAACAAGAAAACAGATCAGCATCAGCACAATGTGATATTTTGCAGTGTTTATTTTTTATTTTATTTTTATTTATTCATGAGTCTAACAGCCTCAGGGTAGAAGCTGTTCCTCAGTCTAGTGGTTCTACATTTGATGCTCCTCAACCTCCGTCCTGAGGGGAGTGGGGCAAAGAGTGAGTGTGCTGGGTGAGTGAGGTCTTTCATGATGCAGGTGGCTCTTTTCCTGCATCTGGAGGTGTAAATGTCTGTGATGGTGGGGAGACTGACTCCAACAGACTTCTGTGCAGCCTTCACCACTCTCTGTAGAGCTTTCCTCTCTGCAACTGTGCAGCCTCCATGCCACACATTGATGCTGGAGCACAGGATGCTCTCCACTGCACACCTGTAGAAGGAGGTGAGGACTGGGCTGCTCAGACCAGCTCGTCTCAGCCGTCTGAGGAAGTAGAGTCTCTGATGACCTTTCTTGATCAGGCTGGTGGTGTTGTTGCTCCAGCTGAGGTTATCATTCATGTGTACACCCAAGTATTTGTAGCTGGAGACCACTTCCACTGCAGACCCACCTATTTTCAGTGGGGCGTGGGTGTGTTTGTTCCTTCTGAAGTCCACAATCATCTCCTTTGTCTTCTTCACATTCATGTGAAGATTATTCTCTTTGCACCAGCTCTCCAGGTGTTCCACCTCCTGTCTGTAGGTGGACTCATCATTGTCTGTGATGCATCCCACCACCGCTGTATCATCTG
Source organism: Garcialebias charrua (assembly GCA_038048925.1). Lineage (NCBI taxonomy): Eukaryota > Metazoa > Chordata > Actinopteri > Cyprinodontiformes > Rivulidae > Garcialebias > Garcialebias charrua. The sequence continues at coordinate 25,499 of JBBPBX010033693.1, forward strand.
CAAACTTAACAATACAGGGAACCCTCGAGTTACGTCAGGGATCCGGACCTACGGGTGTGACTTAAATCGATTCTGTCGTATCTCGCGGACCAAAAACACGTGCCTGTCGTAGGTCCGCATTTCTGACGTAGGTCGAGGCTATACCGTTAACGGAGCGCCGCACACACATTTAACGGCATGAGAATGAACAAGCGGACATCCTGTGCCATAAACATGCACAGAACTTTATTTACAAACACTTAGATAACACATTATACCACACATTCATCCATAAACACACAAAACCAGTACAGCATGTACTGTACAGGTAAAGTACTGTACAGTAATGTTTTTTTCAGCACAGACAAAGCATACAAAATACAAATCTCTTCCTGAACAGTTCTCAGCCATAATCTGCAAATGAGTTCAACCATGAAACATGAACACTTCTCTTTGAGCAGCAGCTGTTAACATCAAAATGCAGCAAATGATAAGGAACTCCCATGCACCAATCATGCACCAAATCAGCCAAATCATCAGAAACATGTTGCAACCATCATGTTTTTGAAACCAGTGCAGTCCATGTGGTGTTTGTGTGCAGTCCATGTGCATGAAAAAGTCCATGAACTCTAAAAAAGCTAGAAGCAGCAGAAAAAGGAAACAAGGAAACAAAATGTCCTTACTTTGACTGAAGTGTAGGTAGACACTGATGTTTTTCTCAAGTTCAAACCTGGATCAGATGGAACTGCTTAGCCAGTGCTCAACCATGAATCAACCATGAACACTCAAGGCACTGTAGCCCTCCCCCACCTTGCCGCTTGCCGTAATGACGCACTTTTTTTGCCGTATCTCGATTACATACTTATAATGTATTTCTGACGTAAGTCCGTTTTTTCGGTCGTATGTCGACGGCATTCTTTCAAAGAGGCCTGTCGTAAGTCCGCGTTGCCGTAGGTCGCAGGTGTCGTAACTCGAGGGTTTCCTGTATGGCAGCCTGGAAGTGTGGCTGTACAATCATATGTGAGCAGAGTGAACAGAAGGGGGCTCAGCACACATCCTTGAGGAGAGCCAGTGCTGAGGGTTATGGTGGAGGAGGAGATTAAAAAAAGTATAAATTATTATATTATAAATAAAAGCAAACAGTTAAAAAGTAAAAAAAGTAAAAAGTAAACAGTTAAAACAAGTGCTTTAACTCTGTAGTGTAAAATAAAATCAAACCCTCACACAACTGGTTCTTCAAGTATTTTCTTAAAAACAAAAGAACCATTTTAACAATATGAAGTACTTTTAAAACAGTACTGAAAATCTGAATTACCTGCAGTTGTGAGAGATGCTTCATCAGATCAGATTACGACGGACGTACACTTCGCTCCGGGGCATAATGTACACTTCACATGCACGTTCTTGCCTTTTACCTCAAGGAGAGTAAAGTAGTTTCTGTATTTCCAATTTGAAAACGCCAACTTTCCCTCCAGACTCGCCATTGCTGCCGGACTCTGCAGATTTGAAGCTGCAGCAGCGTGTGTGAGCTGACCTCACCCTCTGATTGGCTGACCTCTACCTGACACTCTAAAGGCCGAGATACAGTGAAGCAGACTCCGTATACGCGCGTATATGCCCGTATACGCGCGTATACGGAGCCTCTGCTACAGCCCGGCTGATGTTCTCGCGTAGATTCTCGTGTTTTCGCTCCAAATTCTACGTCATTTCCTCCGTACCGTCACTTCCGATCGTCACTTCCGCTAGTTTTTCGCTCCACGGAGAGGACTCAACTGAGCTCGCTGATTGGTCACTTTGACACGCCTACTGAAATGATTGACAGATTTCAGTCAGCTCAAAATGAAACCTATCGTGAGCAGCTCGCTCAGACTTCTGCGGTGTTCTGATACGGTCTTTCTACTATATATGTTATAAAAAGTTCTCTCAGAAATAAAAATAATAACAGGGAGTGCTTTTCCTGCAGCCCACAGCCCACCAGGGAATATATAAAACATCGCGCACCCAGGTAGGACCTGAATTCATTCATTTCATTCATCGAGTGAACGGAGGAAGAAGCGGTTACTTGACTTTAGGCAAAAAAACAAAAGAAAAGGCCCGATCAGCGATAAAAAAGAGGAATTTATTTCATTTGTGTAACATACAAAACAGTCCGGAGCCGGGGAAGTTTAGGTCAGACACCGCGCATCGCGTATGCGAATCGCGTATGCGTAGTAAAAAAATACCTTTGCGCGTACTTGCCCTGAGGGGCTACGCGGGGCTACGCTGCGTACGGGGCATACGTACGCTGCGTATTGGCGTATCGTGAGGACGCGCGAGTGTATCTCGCCCTTAACTTAGCCAATCAGCATCATCCTTATTGTTTCGCCCCTCCCTCCCCTCTGCTCTGCTACCTCCTACCCTCCATCCCCTCCTCCCCTCTGCTCCCTCCTCTGCCTCACCAAGGAAAAAAGTAAACAAACAGCCAGCGCGCGGAAGAGAAAGTACCGCACCCCCATTTAGTGGAAGTAACGGTAACGGCGTTGTAACGATAGACTTAGTAACTACTTAGATTACCCGTTAATGAAAAAAATAACTCTGTTTGTAACGCCGTTTATTTGTAACTCCGTTATTCCCATCACTGGTCAAGACATTCTGAAAAGAAATAGGCTTCTGAAACAAGACTTTCATTGTGAAAAGCAGATAACCTAACACTCAACAGTATTCAGGTAGTCCTCGACTTACAGCGTAGATCCGTTCCTACGCAGCGTTGTAAACTGATTTTCGACGTAAGTCAGAAAATACATACTGCACCATATACATGTACAGTACTGTATTACAAGCACTTACCCTATCCTAACACAGTACCCTACATAATTATCAAAAAACACATACGTTTGGGAGCCATAATGAAGGGCAAAAAGAGTTAATGGCCTACTTTGATACTGGTGACGCTGTCCTCGGTCCATCCGCCATATTCCATATTCCGTTTACGACGTAAAACCGTGTTCAGTACTCCTCTGCTGCTTCACCGCGTACAGTACAATATTTTCCACCGCTGCGCCGCTGCTTTACGGCGTTTACGATGTAAAACCGGTCCATCCGCCGTATTCCACATTCTGTTTACGATGTAAAACTGCATTCACAGTATACAGTACAGTATTCCTCCGCCGCTACGTTTACGACGTAAAACCGGTCCATCTGCCGTATTCCGCATTTTGTTTACGACGTAAAACCGCATTCACAGTACAGTATACAGTGCGGTATTCCTCCGCTGCAACGTTTACGATGTAAAACCGGTCCATCCGCCGTATTCCGCATTCCGTTTACGACGTAAAACTGCGTTCACAGTATACAGTACAGTATTCCTCCGCCGCTATGTTTACGACGTAAAACCGGTCCATCCGCCATATTTCGCATTCCGTTTACGACGTAAAACCGCATTCACAGTATACAGTGCGGTATTCCTCCGCTGCTACGTTTACGACGTAAAACCGTTCCATCCGCCGTATTCCGCATTCCGTTTACGACGTAAAACTGTGTAACTCTAAATACTCATACTTACTCATAGTAAATGGGAGATGCGTCGTAACCACGAAACTTCGTAACTCGAGACCCTCGTAATCTGAGGACTACCTGTATATAGTTAAATTGTCAATAATTAAAAGTTTTCATTTGTGCTTTAATGTATGAACTTTCAGGTGTTAACACAAGCAACACTAAAACTAAATTACTTACAAAGTTTCAGCTTTGCTCATAGTTTTGTTTCCCCTTTTTTTTTTTGCATATACATAAGTGGTTAGACACAGCTGCACAAGAGGTCTCTCTTTACTGACTAAAATCTGTGTGGTTTCATTTTTTTTTCCTTTCATGACATCACACGTCTCTCACCCACCTGAACTGCACCTGTGACATTTCAGACCAGGTGGTGTACTGATCGGAGTGTGCTGGACTTTTTAGAGGGGTGGGGGTTGTTGCAGGAACAGTGGCTTGACATTATGTTTTGGTTGAAAGGTGATGAGAGGTTGTCTCTTGTGTGCAATGATTTAATTTGTTCAAAGCTCAAAGCAACGTGGCTGTGAAAACAAACTAGTGCAGACAGGAAGTTTAAAGAATGTATCACTGAGAAAACGACACTCATGTAAGACAGGTAAAATGCTGTTCTGACATTGCATCTGAGAAGCAGATTTTATTTTACTTTTAATACTTTAGCATCTGGGGAGTACTGTGAAGTCTCGAATCATATTGTTACTTGCATTGCTTACTTGTCTTCACTCCATCCACTTTTTTGTAATATTTTGAGTTGTGCTACTATTTGGTTAATCAGCTAATAGTGAGTGACATTGGTCTTAATGTGATTAATGTATCTTTACTCAATTTATCAGCTTCAAAACCAATTTATGCAATGTTTTAAAAATGTGACACATATACCAATAAATCTTTAGCCACTCTGTACACTTACATGCTGCGTATAGAGTTCCACAGAGCATATGATGAGCAGTGACTCATAAAGCAGCCGAATAACCACAGAGTCCACCACATCAGACGAACAGCTCATTTCTTCATTTGGAAAACAGATGGATACTCAGACTGTCAGAGAGGAAGGCTGGGAGGAGGAGGAAGTAAAAATAGCGTTGGATAAAAAGGAGGAAGTGAATATTAAAAGGAGGGGAGAAAATCAGGGAGACAAGGTGTGAAGTGGAGCGTGGGGAAAAGAAAGCAGGGGAGGATGCAGGAAGACAGTGATGCTGACTTGTCCCGCATCGATTTTAGGGTCAAAGATTGATGCGTGCTGTGATAAATTTCACATTTTCAGGCTCCTGAAAGTCTGTGCTCTGTTTTTTTAAAAAAAGGAGCAGATAAAGAAAACTATTACTAGCCTTACTATTTGAACCAAACAACTAAGTATAATTATGATTTAACATATTTTTAAAGGTGCAACTGATTGACAAGCCTTTGTGCAGGCAAATGTAAATTCAGACACAGGAGAGGATGTTGTTGTGACATACAGTGTCCTGACTGAGAGGTTACAGCCTCACATGCACGCACAGCCATCCTGCTTATAGGATCAGCAGCGGAGAGTGTTATCAGTGGTAGATCTCATTGAGTGTAACTGGATGTCCAAGCCAAGCTTTCCTCTCATGACTTTACAAGTTAGAACAGCCTTAACATGAGCTTACTGACATGATCGTCTTCCGTGTGTGGAACCCACGTGCAGGAAGATGAGGAGACTCCAGTAAAATAAGTAAAAGTTTATAATGAATAAACAAAACAAAATGCTGACGGGGCAGCTAACTTACTTTAAGGAGGAGACACTGAGGGATGAAGAAAACACGAAGCCTTGGACGGGACAAGGACAAAGGCAAAAGCACAAGCAATCCGGAGACAATGACAAGACACCAAGGGACTGAATATATACAGACACTGACAAGGTGAAATGACAGACACCTGCGGTGATTAGGATTAGACACAGGTATGACAGTGCTGGATCATGGGAGGAGGAATGCTGAGGAGTATGGAAGCGGTTATGAGACGAAATTAAAACTAAAATGGTTTAGCAGGAATGCTTTTTCATTTCAAAGTCAAGCTGCCTTTTTTGAGTCATAAATAAAATTTAAAATGAATAAACCAAACTGCATTTTCATTTTCTTCTTCGAGACTGCTCAATTTGTAACTTAATTAAAATGATAAGTAAAATAACATTTAACATTTAATTTTCAATATATGTCTTAGTAAAAAGTGGCCAAAATTCATTTTGAAATGTCAATTTTGAAAATTAAAATGAAATAGCAGAAATGCTTTTTAATTTCAAAGTCAAGCTGCCTTTTTTGAGTCAGAAATAAAATTAAGATTAAATCATTTTCATTTTCTTATTCAACACTGCTAATTGTCATTGAACTACAGAGCAAACTGCCTTTTCATTTTCAGCCTGCCCCCCTGCGCTTATAGTGTGACAATATTCAATCTCAAAAGCAAACCCAGAGTAATTGAGACGAAATTAAAACTAAAATGGTTTAGCAGGAATGCTTTTTCATTTCAAAGTCAAGCTGCCATTTTTTGAGTCATAAATAAAATTTAAAATGAATAAACCAAACTGCATTTTCATTTTCTTCTTCGAGACTGCTCAATTTGTAACTTAATTAAAATGATAAGTAAAATAACATTTAACATTTAATTTTCAATATATGTCTTAGTAAAAAGTGGCCAAAATTCATTTTGAAATGTCAATTTTGAAAATTAAAATGAAATAGCAGAAATGCTTTTTAATTTCAAAGTCAAGCTGCCTTTTTTGAGTCAGAAATAAAATTAAGATTAAATCATTTTCATTTTCTTATTCAACACTGCTAATTGTCATTGACTACAGAGCAAACTGCCTTTTCATTTTCAGCCTGCCCCCCTGCGCTTAAAATGTGACAATATTCAATCTCAAACGCAAACCACGAGAGTGACGTAATGCGCTTGTCAGACAGCAGAGGGCTTGCGGAGTTTTAGACAGGAGGAGACAGTTTCCTCCTTCCGCTGAAAGACCTGCTGTGAACTCTTGTCACGGGCATTTTTATTTATATATTATTATTATTTCTATTTATTTACTACTGTAAATAGGCTCTGTTCACAAGTGCCGTAAATCACTTGCGCATTGACCGGAAAGGTAATTTCCAGCTTCCGGTCTAGCCCCGGTCTCTGTGAAAATAGTGCTGTCTGAATGTTTACAAGAGCTGCCCAAGACAATGTTCATCTTATCGTTGATTCCTGGTCCCCTGCTCCGACAAGCAAACGTAACAAGGGATTTAAATTGCATGTCTCAAGTTTTCTGCACAACTACGAGGGTAAGTAACGTTAGTTTGATCGCGTTGTGTTGTTGCTACCTGTTAGCGGCTAACGTTAGCCGCAATCTTTTTTTTGTATACTCACGTTATAGAAACAGATTTTCCACACTTAAACAAAACGGCTCATATTTTGTGATCATTCTACAAACATGCTGCTCTTCTCAGTTTCATGCAAAAATCAGGAGACAGCTGTGAAGTCGTTGTCAGGGCTCTGTGTCAGGTCCATGAAGAAAGCTGAAAAACCTCACCATAGGGTGAAGCTAGGATTGTTCAGATGACAGTTTTAAGATTGTTGGTTCAGTAACCCCACGTTCCTGTTGTTAATGTAGATTTAGCTAAGATGGTAATTAAATATTAAATAAAAATAGGATGGAATTGGCTACACTTTAAGAAGATGTAAACAGTTGAGTTTGGCCTTGCTAGTCTCCAGTGGGTTATTTGCTGCATGCATTGTTCTTTTAATTTGGTAATTCATGCATATTATTGTAGTTTTACTTTAATCTAAAGAACACACTCACAGCCCTTCTTCTTCTTCTGAAGGCTAGAAGTTACTCTCTGATTTAAGGGGGGTGAACATTTGTGCTCAAAACAGTTTTCAGTTTATTAAAAAATAGACTGTGTGCACCCTTATGTTATGTTTAACTTGTCTTCTAGTTTCCTGGAGGAATACGTCGGAGGACTGGGCAGCAGAGCAGAGGAGTGGAGCGAGGATGTCAGTGTGAGTCAGTCAATCTAGTACATTCAGCTACATACTGTATTTACATTCTTGGTCTAATTATTTTGACCTCGTGTGTTTTTATGCAGCTCTCAGAAACTAAAGTCTTCA
>JBBPBX010033694.1:19192-33105 GCA_038048925.1 Garcialebias charrua
ATGTGTGTGTGTGTGTATACTTTTAAAAAATTTGCCAAGTTTTTTAGAGGGTTTTATGGTGTTTTGTTTTACACATATAACACTTTAATAATCAATTAAAATCCCTATATTCTTTGTCTTACTGTCACTAATCGCTTTCGTAAATGAGCCCATGAGGTTCAAAAGATTTACCTGACTAAATAAAGGTTGAATGAATGAATGAACTAATAACCAGATTGGGCATAGAACAACATGGGATACAGTTTCTGGCGTACCGTGTTTTCCGGATTATAGGTCATAGTGTCCAATTATTGCCAAAAAATTGGAAAAATTCATAAATAGGTTGCACCGGATTATAGGTCGCACCTACCGGTACATCACCGCCGACGTAACGCGTCATCCACCGCTGACGCGCCGCGTGACCGCTGAGTCAACCCGGCAATATGGACCGAGTGTTTAGCTCTGCTGCTAATGTCTGCTAACAGAAGCTAACACAGGACTCCGCCTCTCAGAACACAAATAAAAATCGAATTTTAGGTCAAATGTTTTCTCGAGACCATAGTAACATACATTAAAGCTCCTATAATTACACTCTGTAAGCAGAAAAAATATACACCGAGTTAGGGCTGGACGATATGACCAAATTTTTTATCACGATATAGTTCTTAATTTCGGTCGATAACGATATAATTCGATATCGATATAAACAATATAAAAGCCTAAAAAAAACTATAAACTATACAAATAAATTAATGTTCTCCTTGTATTTGTATTTAGCCTCCAAAAAGATGGAAATCACCATCAAATAAACATAAACTTCTCAACCCAATAATTCTCAGTCGGGTCATCTGGACACTTTCTTTTTTATAGAAACGTTTCACCCTCCATCCTCCATCCAATTTCTATAAAAAGAAACTGTCCAGATGACCCGACTGAGAATTATTGGATTTGGTACGTGGATTATTGAGCATGAACTTTCTTGCCATAAAATTCTCAACTGTGTCAATATTAATAGTTTTAACTTTAAACATCTTTAAAATTTACAGCATTGAAATTCATAGTTAATTAAATAAAACTTTTGGGTGTTGTTATTTATAAGAAGCTGACATAGAAATCTCATGGAAATTACTTAAGAATAAAAATAACAAAATCAATTGCATTACTGTATAAAGTAAAATAGTTTTTGAATGACAAAGTTTTGAATATATTGAATAATGTAATGATTGTTCCATATTTAATCTGTTGTATTGAAGTTTGGGGAAAAGCATGTAAAACTATTACAAACCCTGTTTTTTTTTGTTTTGTTTTTAAAGAGCTATAAGAATTATTAGTAGGAAGTGCTATGGTCACCCAACAAATATTTCATCAGTTTAAATTATTAAAATTTTATGATTTGGTTGAACATAGTATTTTACAAGTCATGTATAAAACTGAAAAAAAAATTACCCCCCAAATATTCAATTAAAATTTGTTTAAAGACCGTGTAAAGTGAATTTCAACATTTTCTTCAATAAACATTATAAATGTGATAATTGTAATCTTGTAAATGAGTAAAAAGTCTCAAAATTGTAGCTCAATTAATTTTGGAGTTATAGAGCAAACTGTGTTTAAACATATTTCTATTTCAGGATTTTTTAGGCGTGTTTTAAACGTGACCGCGTTTCGTCACGCGGTCCTCATTAGTATAGCCCAACCCCCTGCTGCTCCAGTCATATAAATGCGTTCTTCGTGGAGCCGTCACTCGCTACCGACGACCGTCTCCCTCCTGTACTCTCACTCCTTTTACGCATGGACTGCAGCTGCTCCATTGTGACATTTCTTTTTTTTTTTTTTGTTGCCAAAAGTCAAGTGATCACTTGAAGCTGTCACCATTCATTCTTCCTCCTCCGAGGAGGAGGAATGAACTTGTCACGAGTGAACTAAAGTCATGTCCAACGAGGCTGCACCAGGTTCTAAATATTTCCTGGTGTGCAGGTCTGCTCTGAAGGAGAAGCACTCCCTGTTTTTAATTTATTTTTTTAAAGTTTTCATGAACATATAAACACAGAAAACCGCTGCGCAGCCCTCTGTCTTTTGCGGCTGGAGCGACTGCACCTGTTTTCACATCCGAGCCCCCCCGCGCGTGTGTGTGTGTGTGTGAGAGCGCCGTGACTCTGCTGACACAGAGATGAGATAACTTATCAACGTGATTACTCTTTTTAATCACCAACACAGACCCCGCATGCGAGGTGACCGGCCAGAACTCAGATAAAAACAGAGCAGGTTTTCACTGCTGCTCCTTGTCTGTCTCTCGCTCAAGGCAGGAAAAGGACATGAGTGCAGTACTGCGCTGAAACCACGCCCACGTGCGACACGCCCCCAGCGTTCTAGAGCAAGGCAAAATCATGTTTTTTCATGATTTTTGAGACTTAATTTTATAAGGAAATCAATGTTTTTAATCAGTCAGATTTATATGGGTGATTAATAACACATATTTATGCCGTGTGACAAAATAAAAACACACATTTAATTTCACTTTACACGGTCTTTAAAGTTATTAAACCCTGAAGGGAATGTAAATGTTTGTAAAACCTCCATTTAGGACTAGTTTGAAGGAGCTGAGTTGTAAATCAGGAAACAGGATTGTGTTGACTTGATATCACCATAAACATTTCTAAAACTATTTATATGTTTTAAAATATGATTAAATCAAAGTTGTTGGGAAGGTGTGGTGCAGGTGAAGTGAAGGTTGTTTGTTTGTAGTTATTTTGTATTTTTTAAACAAGGGGCAGATATTAAAACACTATTTTCGTCTTTCTGCACATTTTCATTCAGTGTTTTTTTTTCTTCTGATGAATTTGTTTTATTTTGAATTTAAAAAACATGCAGCGCTGCTGGGGCTGTTTGTTTACGTCGTAGTTTCAGGGAAACGTTGGCTCAAACTTTATTGTTCTTCATCTTCTGACTCATCATATTCTATCGAGTGGAAACTCTTCAGATTAAACAAGTTAGAATAGATGTTCCCACCGCTAGTTAGAACGACTTTGTCACGTTTTGCAAAATAAAGAAACCGAGTAAGACTCGCTGCAGATGAGACCTGCAGTTTAACAAAACCGAACTACGTCCACACCTACGAATTAGTCTTTCCTCTCATCAGTGATGTCGTCTGCTTTCTCTTCGCTTGTGAAACTTTGTTCAGTCACATTCTGACGGTCATGAGCACTCGTTTGACTCGTTTTGAAGCGAAAACTTAACGCGCTTTGGAGACTAGCTTAGCTTTTAGCCTGCTACCGCTAACGCCTGCTGCTGGACTGAGCGCTGCGTAACAACGACGTCACCACGCACGTTTTGTGTCACAGCTTTTTCTGTCCGGGCGGGTTGTTGAAGCAGCCGCTCCAACCCGAACAGAAACAGAAAAACGTCAGTGAAACGTTGTAAAATCCTATCGAAATATCGAAAATATGCTTAAACTTCATATCATCGTTATTGAATAAAAGTATATCGCGATATTTATCGTTATTGAATTATCGTCCAGCACTACACCGAGTGGTTTCGAAGCTATTTATAAGCAAGCAGAAGTAAACTGAAATAAAAACGAATGCAAACACGGGAAGTCCGCCTCTCAGAACATGAATAAAAAAATCGAATTTTAGGTCAAATGTTTTCTCGAGACCATAGTAACGTACATTAAAGCTCCTATAATTAGACTCTGTAAGCAGAAAAAATATACACCGAGTGGTTTTGAAGCTATTTATAACATAAAGAGAAGTACACAGATAAAAAACGAATGCTAACACGAGACGAGTCCGCTTCTGACACGAATAAAAAAATAGAATTTTATGTCAAATGTTTTATCGAGACCATAGTAACGTACATTAAAGCCTTATAATTACACTCTGTAAGCAGAAAAAATATACACCGATTGGTTTCGAAGCTATTTATAACATACCGTAAACAGATATACATCCACAAGCTAACAAGCTATGCTAATAAAAGATCGTTTTTTTTATTTATCTCAAACATCTAATAAAGCTACTCACTTGTAAACGTCCACACTGTGATTCCATTCCATTCTGTAAGTTTCAGAAAAATCCGCTGAGTGGTTCTTGACTTATCTTGCTAACAAACAGCAAACAAACAGAGCTAACAGTAAGCTACATCCAGACCAGGAGGCCGACAGTCAGTCCGAGCAGAGGAGCTTTTTTTCGGGCACATGAGCTGGAAACGGTCTTCTTCTTCTTCTTGGGTCAGTGTACTCCTCTGGAAGTGGTACTGCATTGCGCCCCTAGCGGCCGAAAGTGGGACTGCACCATTTTCTGCCAAACTGAAAAGGCTCATAACTGAGTCAAAAATTGGTCTAAAAATATGGAAAAAAATCCATAAATGGGTCGCAACGGATTATAGGTCGCAGGCCTTGAAAAAAAACATAAAAGGTGCGACATATAATCCGAAAAATACGGTAATAGGGCTAGTCAGGATTAGTAAAATTAGCTCCCTACGGAATGTGGTGTCACGTCAAGAAAGTACCCAAATATCTGGCAAACAGAACTCCAAATATAATACCTGTACAATACAGTGTTGTAGTCATGATTTGCGCTGATAAAGAAACAGCAGAAAAATGGTATCTAAGAAGCGTTGTTGCTACCGGACTTGCAATAGAGACAGCCGTGCTAACAAGCCTCATATGCAAGGTTTATGGTTCTTGCCGATAAGCCTGTCACAATAAACAATAAATCAATTAATCGTGTGATAAATGAAAATTATCAAACTCATTTTCATTTATTGGCTTTATCGTTTCTTCGAGTCTCTTTGTTTCTACTGAAAACACTGAATGACACAAGTCTCAACTCCGGTGCTCTTCACTGACTCCTCTCTTTCTCTTTAAAACCTGTGCTTTCGTCTAAAATGTTGCTTTTCTGCAAAAAGAAGCTGAGAACGTGTTTATTATTTTTATTTATTAAAAGCTTTGTGTGACAAATGCTACACTAAAGATCTTGATGCATGCTCAGTGCTATGCTATGCTATAGCTAGCTATGCAAAAGAGCTCAAATCACATCGAGCATCCGCCATTTTGAGAACCGAAAAATAGGAACGAGAGACAGCCCATGTCATGTCAAGGGGCCTCCCATTTTTCTTAGAGACACGCTGCTAGCTCCCTCACTATCCATCCTTTAGATCAAACAGTCTTATACTGCCATCCAATGGTCAAAAAAGGTGCTACATACAAAAATTAACCAACATTTCTGCTTAAATTTGACAGTATTTACTAGGGGTGTAATGTACAGTAAAATCACATTGGTTCGGTTCAGTTTCAAGGAGGGCTTGGTTCGGTTAATTTTTGGTACCAAAAAATAAAAATAAAAGAAAATGAAGACTTACAAAATGTTTATTTTGAAAATATGCCAAGTAAACAATACGTTTGTATAAAAATAAATAAAAGTGACCCATTTGGATGATATTTTAAATAAATGGCACTCTTTACAATAAATAAACTATACTAACAATAATAAAAATCTTAATAAATACAATAACAGTCAGAACCAGAACAATAAGCAGCAACAGACAGTTTACAATCTAACTACCGTATTTTCCACCGTACACATCGCACTGCTGTACACGTCACATCAGTCCAATTATGTCCAATAAAGTGGAAAAATCCATAAACATGTCGCACCTCCGTATACGTCGCATCTATTATGCGTCACCGCTGACGTGTTGCGTATGTTACGCGTCACCACTGACAACCCGGAAATGTGGGCCGGTGTTTTGCCAAAAAATGGATTGGCTGCCAAATGGCCACAGGAGCGTGCACGGAAGGACTTTAACAAGATTAACATTTAAAAACAATTATTTGTTTGCTGAAAATTATAGTAAAGATGTGTCTGAGCTGAACTTTTCCTTAAAGGTGAACAGACGCGGATCTACCATATAGGCGAACAAGGTCGTTGCCTTAGGCCCCTAATCAGCAGGGGCCCCGCCCCGGCCAGTCACCTACATCCCTAAGATTGCTCCTGCTTGTTAATGTACGTTTAACATAAAAATAATTATAGTTACGATGAAAAGATAATTAAAAACGCAATACAAAAAACGGTTGATTTCTGTATCCCCCTACTAACATGGACTATTCCATCTTGACATCTTCCGGGTCAGAGGTGAACTCCGCCATTATTGAACTGCTAACGCTGTGGCTAGCTGGTTGCGCTCGGTGTGTTCATAAATCATGAGAGAACCCCGCTGTATCAAGCCAAATTAACGCGGCCGGAGGATTGTATTAGGTGTTTTGTGTCAACCACTCGACGGTGAGTCGTTCGTTTTATGTATTTGGGTTCCTTTTATGAAATAGAAATGCGGTGGCGAAACGCCCACTCCATTTATGTATTTGAGATTTAAAAGTGGTCTTAGTGATTAAAAGATCATTCTCTTTTTGTTAATTTTGTGGCCGAATAGAATATATATACGTAAGGTATTAAATAAATCCTTTGATTTTTGTAATTTCATCCTTTTAGGATCATTTTAGTTACTTTTCATTAAATCTGTTGACGGCCTATAGAACTTTGGAATTGGTTTAATTTCTTTTGGGTTGAGCAACAAAAAAGAAATTATTTGTTTATTGAAACAATATTGAAGTAAATTAAGCTTAATTGACTCTTATATGAATTAAACTTGGATACAACTTGGAAGTGCACTTTAAAACTTGATCTGTAACTAATTTGATCTGTACTGTTGATGTGGTCTTTGAATTGAAGTTAGAATAATAATAATAATAAACTTTATTTGTATAGCACCTTCCTACAATGCCTTGCATTTTTTCTGGACATATTACCCTGGATCAAGAAATACAAACTACCAGATTATTGATTGATGGACCTTTACTCATCCGGGATTCAAGAACTGATTTAAAATGGAAAAAAAATAACTCTTGGGTGTAATCAGGGTCTGTTTTGTTGTGTGTATTTTGTGTATTTTGTCTATTGGTTATACTCAAAGAAAATGATTATTATTACAAACAATATTATTATAAATACCTTCCTAAGTCTATACAATACAAACAACTTAAAACTTGCTTCTTGTCTGATGGTGTTTTATTCACACAACAGGCTCCTCAGCTGAACCTTTTCTGACTGCCTATTTACCATATCTGGCCGTGGTCAGGTGCCTAGCCTTAATGAGCGTTACACATCACCCAAAAATCCAGGAAGTGCTCAGTATGCTTGAGCGGGAAGACAGAGGAGATGGAAAACAGATTAAGCCAACGTGAAGATACGAAAGTGGAGCGGAAAAACGATAGTTGTACCTTATTAAAGTAGAGAAAAAACCGGTTGTTTTTATTGTCTAGTTCCCAGTATTAGAGTATGAACATGAAAATCTTTTACCTTCAGAGCAGGGCTTAATGGTACATTTAGGCTGACTTGGGGGAGGGCCCCTTTACAAAGGTTTCCCTGAGGCCCCAAAATGTCTAAGTCCGCCACTGAAGGTGAACTACCGGTATGTAATTTCAGCAGGACCCTGGGACTTAGAAAAATTTTCATCAGGTAAAAGCATTCTGCTCCCTCCCCTCAGAGCCATACAGTATATGACTCTGAGGGGGAGCTACAGTCCGTTCTCTGTTGAACTTGAGTTCTGCAGCTCCGCCCCCTGCTGTGTGTCCGCTCGGAGCGCTTCAATATTCTGTGATTATATGTTAATAAAACATTTTAAAAATATAATAAAACCATAGAGCACTTGTCCAACAACACAAAAACCAGCAGAAATCATCAGAGCTTCACAAAGCCACGTTGGACATTATTTAATTCGCTCGTGACTTCCTCTTTCTGTCAGTGCAGGTCTGGAATGCTCCGCCCCCACTACATGTCCTGTCTGCGCTGCGAAGTTCTGTGATTATATGTTAATAAAACTTTTTAAAAATTATAATAAAACCATGGAGCACTTGTCCAACAACACAAAAACCAGCAGAAATTAGCAGAGGTTCACAAAGCAACGTTGGACATGATTTAATTCGCTCGTGACTTCCTCATGTCTGTCAGTCGATGTCTGGAATGTCTGGAATGTTCCGCCCCCACTACATGTCCTGTGGCAGACGCTGCGAAGTTCTGTGATTATATGATAATATAACGGTTTAAAAAATATAATAAAACCATGAATCACTCGTCCAACAACACAAAAACACCCTGAAATCAGCAGAGCTTCACCAGCCACTTTGGACATGATTTAATTCGCTCGTGAGTCGTGACAAATCAATTTCCTCATTCCTGTGAGTGAAGGATGAAGCGATCACTTGACTTTTGGCAAAAAAACAAAATAAAAGTCCAGCTCTGGGATGAAGAAGGGATATTTAATACATTTGTGTCACATACAAATCAGTCCTGCATCGCTTTGCAATCCTTTGAATGAGAACGAGCCGCGGCGCTGAGGCTGGGACAGGCGGGGGCGTGGGTTGGGGCGTGACAAACAACTCTGTTTTTATTGGCTGGTCATTGTCCGGGTCACTCTGTGTTTTCAGTGTTTTTATAAATGCTGATAGAGAAGCAAGGGGACTATAGTTTTTTTTCAGAGATTACTTTGTCTAACATCAGTTTGTCAGTAGATAGTGACAGAGTGAAGAAATATGTTAAAAATATATTGTTAGAAAAGTTACAGACTACATTACAAAGTTACATAGTGCAGCTTTAATTAATGCACATAATGTTCAAATCAGCTGGATTAAAAAAAAAGAGTTTCGCTGTCTCAAACGTGCACGTGCAGCGAGCAAAAACTTGCATCTCTTTAATATTTAACAAGATAAACCTAAAAAAAAATTTGTTTGATGAAAATTATAGCAAAGATGTGTCTGAGCTGAACTTTTCCTTAATAAATGAACATAATGGTCAAATCCGCTGGATTTAAAAAGTTTCGCTTTGTCGGATCTTCCAAACTTGCACGCGCGAGCGGAAACCATCTCTTTAAAATTTAACAAGATAAACACCTAAAAAATATATTTGTTTGCTGACATTATAGTAAAAGTGTGTCTCAGCTGAACTTTTCCTTAATAAATACACTTTGACGGTTAAAACATGGCAAAATGAAGCAGATGAAATAAAGCGGCTTTAAAATTACTACACGCTCACCCGCCCATAATGATGACATAAACGCCTATTTATTTATTTATTTTTATTCAAACTTGTTGAATTCTTCATCCTCTGTGTCGCTGGTGAAGAGTTCTGCCAACTCCTGAGAAACAGGTAGTTGATGCAGCTCAGAGCATGCCTCCTCTTCCTCCTCCACGTCCAGCAAACGTCCTGGCCTTCCTGAACCCAGACGGATGGATTCTTTACTGACTGCGGTCCACGCTTTATCCATCCATATGAGGACCTGCTGGAACGTCGCGTGGCACATCCGTCCTGTAGCCGTGAAGCTGTTGCTCTCCGTCCACCATCACTCCTCCCAAAGGCGGTGCAGAGCTGCTTTGAAGCTTGGTCAAGCCTCCCAGGATGATGGCAGGAATGGAGTTAAACACTTTAATTTTATCTTTAAATTGCAGCATGATGTGCGCACACACGCTGTCCATCCAGCAGGACTTTTTTTGCTCTAAAATATCCGTACACATTCAGGTACACCGGTAGTCGTCAAAAGCCTAGAGGGCCCTTTAGCGCCCCTAGCGGCAGAAAGTGGTACTGCTCCAATTTTTTCCGTCAGAATGAATGGAAACGGTCATATCTCAGCCAAAAATTGGTCTAAAAATATGGGGGGAAAATCCATAAATACGTTGCTTTGCCGTATAAGTCGCAAGACTTGCAAATTAGGCAAAAAACTGTGACTTATAGGCCGAAAAGTACGGTAATCAAGTTTTACGTTTTGGGCCAAAAAAACCAACTTGTTGACATTTTCTGCCAAACGCACAGATCTTGTTGCAATGAATATCTCCAGTGGAGGAGAAAACAGCTCACTAACAACAGGTAGCAGCAATGTGGCTGTATTTGGCCTCATTACTCACAACCTCTTCTTGGACCTGCTCCCACCTGTCCCTGGAAAAGTTCAGAGTTCAGTCATCACAGACTTCTGAGCTGCAGGTGATCTGGTGGATTTCCCTGAAGAGGAAGAAGTCAGAGGCTATCTCTGTCCCAGACTGGAAATAAAACACAAAGAGGTACAAAAAAAAGTTAATAAGATTATTAATTTAAATTAAAAAAGATAATTAGAAAATAATAATAAAAGAACAATACCTCTTCTTGAATGGTTGTTATGAGGTGGTTGAATCTCTCGGTCATCATCATAATCAGGGCACGGCTTTAATCTGGTCCAGGGCTTGTTGACTATCAGTTTTAGCTTTATCATAAAGTGCTGAACTTTTTTTGGCTGGAGTGTTGACGTGATGGATGTCGTAGCGTGGCTCAATAACTAAAGCCAACGCATCAACAACATTTGGACGTAGATCCAGAGCTTTAAAAACTCCTACAGCTTGTGTTATTGCTCTGGACTGCTCTGAATTACCTGATGAAGGTTGTTTAAATGCTGCTGCTATCAATCTTTGCAACAAGCTGCTTTTCTTGCTTGTAGAAGACGTTCACGTTCGGATGATGTCGTTTGAAGCGCGTTAACAAGTTATAGACATGTTGCTGCTGCAGATCCAATCTCAGTGAAACAGCGTCCACACACAGCTTTGGATTTGTTCACATCTTTTAACAAGAAAGCCACAATGCTCCCAACCAGGAGACTGCAACCACAGATATAAATACGTTTACGTTTAAATTGTTTATGTCTATGACCGCAACAAGATGCTAAGCTGCTAAATGCTACGTGCTGCAGGATAATTGCGCCGTGCTGAAACACGCTTAGGAATTTTAGTTCCGCGGTGGATAATCTCTCGTTAATTTAATTAGTGAAAAAATGACCGAAACGGTACGCAGGTGGACCGAACCGAACGTGTTGTAATGAAATGGTTAGGTACACCCACGTGTACCGTTACACTAATAATCACTAATTATTGTCAAATTTCAAACAATATTATCGTTTATTGCAATAATTTCTGAAACAATTAATCGCCCAGCAAAATTTGTTATTGTGACGGGCCTACTTGCTCAATTACTCAGAGAGAGAAATATGATAGTTGGATTTGACTCTGTGGCCAAGTTGGTTTTGACCAGATAAATGTAAACAAGAATAATCTGTACATCTGTTCAAAACACTTGATTGGAGGGAATGGACCGACAGAGGAGCACCCATATCTCATACCAGTGACCGCAGTCCCTGAACAGTTGTTTGAACCTGATTGGTGTCCATCCATCTATTGTTTTTCACCCACTTATTCCTTTCGTGTCAGAAACTAACAGAAGCACTGGATGTTTTTTCAACACGCCCATGCTAATTTATCCATGCACTTAATTCAATTCCCGTATGGAATGTTTTCACTTATGAAAAATAGAGTAAATTAACCAACTGGTAACAGCTAATGGCTAACCTTGGAGAAGTAACAACATAAAATAAAATGAAAGAAGCAGCTGGCAAAGTCATTTTTCGTCCTGCTGCAGAAAACCTATACAAAACATGGGGAATCAGTGGCATACATCCTACACAAAATATTATATCCATTCTCCTTGTCACCGATGCAAATTTGCACGAATCGGCACAGAAACACCAGGAACGCCACATGTACCTCTTTATCAATTTGGCCCAGTTGCCGACACTACTAGTCCCCTGCACTGTAGCCAACACTTGAGCTGTACCCTTCAATATATTCCAAGTCGTTTTGGCCCCGGGAACATTGTCTTCATTTAAGTTTACATGGACAAATGCATTGTTGGTATCCATATGCTTTTGTTCTACTGCCTTGTTTGCCAGACATCCAGGACTTTGAAGATTCCATACAATCCTTTTGACGTCATCCCTGATCAATGCTATTACAGTATACTGGAATTTCAGCATTTTGCTATAAGTACTTGAATCCTCAATTTTCCAGTAACAAAAGTTACAATAAGAAATTTGTTTCAGGTTGTTTATTTTGTTGCAATTTTGTGCAAATTTCTGTTTAAACATGTGTTTTGCTTTTTTAATTCACATTAATTTCTGATTACCTGTATTGTCTCCGAACTGTACTGTTCTCGCTGAAGCAATTTCTTTGAAAGAGTGTGGTGTTGGGCATCTTGACCACCAGGTGGCGTGACAATCTTAAGTAAAGATATCTGACCTCAGACCACAATGTAGACTGTATGCACTTATGAGTTCAGTTGGAGTAGTGGTAATGATGACGTATGAAAAGCTGTCATGCGAGTTAATGTAGGAGATGATGTGTATGTAGGAGAAGGGTTTTTGCTCAGCTCTGCCAGAGTTGAGTTCAGATAAAGTTGTAATGAAAGACTTGAAAAATCTGTCACCTCAAGGGGCCAATTCTAGCATTCACAAGAAAGTGAAAAGTAAAATATTGTTAGTCATTCATCAAAACACATCACAACACGCAACTTAATTTTTTATTAGCATTTTATTGCTCATTTGATGCATGTCTAATGATGATTATTATATAATATTATGATGTATGTATATGATGTCAGTTTGATGCCTTTGGAAAATGCATGTTCTGTCATAAAACCCTCCAGGATGACTTTCTGTCAACCCCAGCAGTGATGAGCTGGTTTGAGACTGTCTGAGCCAAGGTTACTGAGGTTTGCAGTGCTCCTCAGGCGAAGAGAGGCCCAGAACCCACACTAAGGAGAAAAATTAAAGTTTGCAGCAGATCATCTATGTGTCTCTGGTGGGGTTTAGACCATAATCTGTTCATCCAGGTGCTTGGCCTCCCACTCTGATTTTTACATCTTCTTTGCCAAACTCCTAGGGTGCTTATGTAATTGTGTGTGTGTGTGTGTACGCGCACGCATGCTTTTGTCAGTATGCGTGAGTCAGTGAGAATGGTGTGTGTCTGAGTATATATGCACAAAAGTGGGTAAGTGCAGGGTGCGTGAGTGTTTTTAAAAGGGTGTGTAAGGTTATTTTTCTGTGCAGTCTTTGATGCTTTCAAGAGGTGCATGGCTGATTGATACTCTGCTGGGGCCTCATTGTGTGCTTAAAACATTGTTATTTTTCTCTATTCATATAAACAATGTAGTAAGAAGACACACACACACAGAGACAATGACACAAACTAAATATCTAACCCAGTCCTAGCTTTTTGAAAGGTCTGAGTCAATTTGGCAATGATAGGTGTTGTTGAAATTCTCGTGGGTAGGGGTGTGAGCGTGGGTAAACTCTTGAACCGAGCAGCTGTTAATGACAAGTGCAAATGCCGGCATTGTCAGGGCAATAAGACAAGATAGTCTATCTCAACACCTTGCAGCTAAATATCTCCCGAAGTTCGACTTTTCTTTGAAACTTTGATCAGATTTTTGTCCTTTTTTATAGTCATAGTCATTTGAAGCATTTGCAAGTTCTTACATTGTTTTTCCTTTGTCCCACCCTGAGATCTGCAGTTTTTGTTCTTTTCTTAAACACCTCGCCAAAACCAATCCTCTTTTGACGCTTGCTGCTTGAAACACCTGGGCAGTGTTCTCTCGTAATTCTGTTTCTAGATGCTGGAGGGAAGTAGTTGTTTGTCTTTATGATTGTTCTGAAATCTTTTGTGCACTGCATTTCCTCTCTGGTTTAGAACATCATCAAATTTCTAGGTTTCCACCCACATACTCCTCTTGTGCTTCACCTGGCATGTCTAGAGGCCAGTGCTGACTAACACAAAAGCACATCATTGCAATCACTCATTGTTTCAGTTCACCTGCTCTACTTAGTAAGCACAGGATGAAAACCAGGTCAATTTTGGGGCTGATGAACTTTAAATAATATTTAAAATGATTAAAATCTCCATTTTGTGTACTGATTTAGTTTTGCTGACCTGTATTCTTGTATAAAGTTAAGTGACTCTTTATGACCTGGTATTTGATATATTTCTGTTTTATTATCAAACCAAACCCCAAACAATAAATGTAATCCTTCACACG
>JBBPBX010033695.1:0-33104 GCA_038048925.1 Garcialebias charrua
TATATATATATATATATATATATATATATATATATATATATATATATATATATATATATATATATATATATATATATATATATATATATATATATATATATATATATATATATATATATATATATATATATATATATATATATATATATATATATATATATATATATATATATATATATATATATATATATATATATATATATATATATATATATATATATATATATATATATATATATTGTTTAGTTTTTTAATTGTCATGTTTTTAAATGAAATGAATACATTTTTCAAAAACAAAACAAACATTTTTTACTTTTAATAATGCTGTTTCAGTGGAATGCATTCTACGAAAACCAGATTGGAAATTGTCCATGAGATCATTTTCCTCAATAAAAAAGTTCAGTTGTTGTGCTACAACCTTCTCAAGGATCTTTGACATAAAAGGAAGTTTAGAAATAGGTCTGTAGTTTTCAGGCAGAGTGCAATCCAGGTTAGGCTTTTTAACAGAGGACAGACTACAGCAGTTCTAAAACATTGAGGTACAGATCCAGAACTAAGAGATAAATTTATCAAGCTTACTACATTGAACCAATAGAATTAAAATATCTTTAAAAAGAGATGATGGGAAAACATCCAGTGGACTCGATGTGATTGTCATGTGCGTCAGAAGATCAGTATGGTGTGGGTCAGATACCCTATCTGACCCACATGACTGGTTGTTATCCAGCTTCATCACAATCGCAAAGGCTTCTTGTGGGGACACAACCACGTTTTCATTACCATCAATATTTCTAACAATAAATGAATTACTTTTCACAGCATTAAAAATATCATGTTAATGTTTCTGCCATAATTTTGTAATCTGCTCTGCTCCGCTCACACCAGCAATGTGTTGGTAAAGACATTTTTTAATCATTCATTCTTTTAATTTCTATCCAGAGATCTGTAGGGCAGATAGAGTAAGGAAAATAAGTGTCTGAACACCCTGCAACTTTGCAATTTCTCCCATGTAGAAATCATGGAGGGGTCTGAAATGTTCATCTTAGGCACATGTCCACTGTGAGAGACATAATCTAAAAAAGAAAAAAAAATCTGGAAATCACAATGTATGATTTTTTAAAATAATTTGTGTGTTACTGTTGCAATTAAGTATTTGAACACCTGTGAAAATCAATGTTAATATTTGGTACAGTAGTCTTTGTTTGCAGTTACAGAGGTCAAAGGTTTCCTGTAGTTTGTCACCAGGTGTGCACACACTGCAGCAGCAGGATTTTAATAATAATAATAATAATGAATTCAATTTATAACACACTTTTCATTAATGAAAATCTCAAAGTGCTACAAGGTGCAACAGAATTAAATGTCAATAAAACAAGTAATAAAACAAGTAAAATCAATAACAGTATCAACTAAGATCAAAAGTAGAATCATGAGGAGGCAGAGTATGCTCGGTTGAAAAGAAAGGTCTTCAAGCCGCTCTTAAAGTCAACCACAGACTGTGGGGCTCTCAGACAGTCAGGAAGAGAGTTCCACAGGCGGGGGGCAGCCACACTGAAAGCCCGGTCTCCCATGGTCCTTAATTTGGTTCTCGGAATGTGAAGGAGATTACTGTTCTGTGACCGCAGCGAACGGGTGGATGAGTATGGAATAAGAATATCCTTCAGATAATCTGGTGAAGTTCCGTGTAAGCATTGATGTGTAATGAGAGCAGTTTTGTACTGAATTCTGTAGGCGACAGGAAGCCAATGAAGGTTATGGAGAATGGGCGTAATATGTTCAAATTTACGAACTCTCAACAAGATCCTTGCTGCACTGTTTTGAATATATTGAAGTTTCTGAAGGTTTTTGCCAGGGATTCCAATAAACAGGGAGTTGCAGTAGTCGAGCCTGGAGGAGACAAAAGCATGGACGAGCTTCTCAGCATCGGAAAAAGTTAGGGATGGGCGAAGTCTGGAGATGTTTCGAAGATGGAAGAAGCAAGTTTTAAACAGAAGCTTAATGTGATTTTCAAATGTAAGATTGGAGTCCATTTTTATTCCAAGATTAGTAACAGAGGTGGAGAGGGGGATGTCTTGTCCAGAAAAGGAAAGTGTTGTTATAGGAGATGTTTGTACCTGGTGAGGGGTGCCAATCAGTATGGCCTCAGTCTTGGAGCAGTTTAATTGAAGAAAGTTCTGATTCATCCATGCCCTAATTGCCTCCAGGCAGGCAGAGAGGGCAGTGAGTGAAGATGGAGATGACAAGGTGGAAGATGAGGATGCTCCAGTCCTGATGTAAAGCTGTGTATCGTCGGCATAACAGTGAAAAGAAATGTTGAACTGATTAATAATTTGACCTAAAGGCAGCATGTAAAGGGAAAACAGCAGGGGCCCCAAAACCGACCCCTGAGGGACACCACAGGAGACACAGACTGTCTGGGACGTGGCGTTGCAGAGACTAATGCTGCGTTCCAGTTGCCTCGGAAGTCGAAAATACCAACCCGGAATGACGTCATCACCGAGTTAAATGCGTTCCAGTTAGCTTGTCGGCACGATGATGAAAACAAGATGGACGCCCGCTACAAAGCTGTTGTTGTTCTTGCTTTGTTGGATTACAAAAAGTTTTCCAGACCAGCAGCGAAGTTGAAAAGCAATTCTGAGGCTCTTGAAATGTTAACCAGGTATGTTGTTTTAACCAGTAGTTTTTTATATTTTTTATAAATAAGCTTATTTTTGTTAATTATGGTCTTGAGGCTCTTACATCTACTTTATAGTTTTAATTCGATCTCTTTTAGGATTATAGCAGCAGTACAGAAGTTATCATTAGATAAATAAAGTCAGAAAGTGCTGAACATTGTTTTTCTTTTCTTTTTACTACCTCAGCATAACCATTAGCAGACATGTTTTTACGGTTTATTGTTAAAATTGTTATTAAACTTCAATCAATCAAAACTTTATTTCAGACTCATATGGTCCATAGTAACAAAACAATTTAATTTCTTTGTATTTTAGGATGCTGCTGATACACACAAACCTACGGACACATGGAATAATCATGAAGACTATGGGAGGTGATGCTGAACATGGATGACAACAAGTTTGTGCGCCATTTCAGAGTCAACAAGACCCAGTTCACATCTGTAATGATGCAGCTGCAGGAGAAAGGCATAAGGAAGGAGCACTGTCAAGGTGCAGCACCAGTCCCTGTAGAAAAGAAGGTCCTGATGTTCCTGTGGTACATGGCCAACCAGAACAGCTTCAGGGAGATGTCTGACAAATTTGATGTCTCGCAGTCCTCAGCACACAGGATCATCATGGAAGTACTGAAGGCCATTTTGCACAATGGGACACACCTTCATCCCCTGGCCTAACGAATTGATGCTGTGGTGATGATTGTCATCATGGCAGCCTGCCTTCTGCATAACCTCTGCATTGGGGCTTCACCAGTGTGTCAGGATCACCCAAACGGCTGTGCAAGGCAGGAGGATGAATATGACTAAATTACTCTTTACTGTGATGTGTGGATGCTGTACTTGTATTAGCTTGTCATAAATTGTCAAAAAATGTTCTAGTGTTGTTATAGTGCTGTTTTGATTAAATGTGTTTATCTGACATGCCACTCTCTCGCTGTCATTTATATCTGTGTGGATAAACCACGCCAAAAACATAAGCTGGTATAGGTAAACAGTACACACATTTTACAGCTTCAAAAACCAGCTGCAAAACTTAGTTTCCCACAACAATAACACCTGCTTAAAAGTCAGTGCTTAAATAAAGCATTTCTATGTAGTAATTTTAAAACTCTGCCCGATGGTGTGCAGAACATGAGAGCACTATCTTCGAATCTTCACCAGCATGAGAGCACTAGTTTCTCTGCAAGTACATCGGTTTCCAAAAATATTGATGAAAAACTATGCAGTGCATCATGACAAATTGTCGTGTTTGAATACCAGAGGTGTTCCTCTTTTACAATGAATTTACTTTCATTCTAAATAGTTTCTTTTCATTACCTGCTTTCCTTTATTCTACTGAAAAACCACGCTTATTGTGAAGTAATACAAGAATTTGTGCATTTGTTATTTCAAATAGTTTTTAATAACGTATGACAACAAGGCACAGGTACAATTTGAGGTCTGAGGTCTCAGTAAAATGAGCTACCAGCTAAAACTAAATCAAAATAACTAACTTCACAAAAATCTTACTTAGTAATGTTGGACACAAAGACACTGTTCCAGTAGCAGCTGGCAAAATGCACCGAATAGAAAATGACAGTTTTGTGCAAATTAAAATCTGTAATCTCGTTTCACATTTTATCTATCAGCTGGGTCATCAGTCTGCTCTCCTGTGTTCTCTCCTCTGTGCTCTGCACATTGGACTCCTCTGAAATGCAGAAATCAGAATAATAATAATAATAATAATTGTATTTAAAAGCGCCTTTCACGTCTCTTTACAATCTACTGTACATAGCTAATGTAGGTCACTGCATCCCTGATGCATCCTTACATTTCTATGCTGATGATACAGTTGTTTATTGCCGAGCTAAAACAGTAGCTAAGGCTTTCCAGTTACTACAATCCGCTTTTGACATCATCCAGTCAGATTTGTTCCGTCTCAAACTTGTCCTAAATGCTGATAAAACAAAAGGGATGTTTTTTTCAAATAGGAAGGCGGTTCCAGCAGATCCTCCTCTGATTTTATCTTCAAATGGTGTCCCTATTGAGTTTGTTGATTCCTATAAATATCTGGGTATCCTGATCGATTCACATCTCTCTTTTAAACTCCACGTGGAAAACCTAGTGAAGAAACTGAAAGTTAAACTGGGTTTCTTTTTCAGAAACAGATCATGTCTATCACTGAATGTTAGGAAACGCCTTGTATCTGTGACTTTCCTTCCCTCCATTGATTACGGTGACATTCTCTACATGAATGCTCCTACAAGCACCCTGCGGATGTTGGATGTTGTCTATCATGGTGCACTAAGATTCATAACTGGTTGTGATTATCGTACCCACCACTGCACCCTGTATTCACTGGTTAACTGGACATCATTAACCTCACGCAGACTCTTCCACTTAGTGCTGGACGATAATTCAATAACGATAAATATCGCGATATACTTTTATTCAATAACGATGATATGAAGTTTAAGCATATTTTCGATATTTCGATAGGATTTTACAACGTTTTTCTGTTTCTGTTCGGGTTGGAGCGGCTGCTTCAACAACCCGCCCGGACAGAAAAAGCTGTGACACAAAACGTGCGTGGTGACGTCGTTGTTACGCAGCGCTCAGTCCAGCAGCAGGCGTTAGCGGTAGCAGGCTAAAAGCTAAGCTAGTCTCCAAAGCGCGTTAAGTTTTCGCTTCAAAACGAGTCAAACGAGTGCTCATGACCGTCAGAATGTGACTGAACAAAGTTTCACAAGCGAAGAGAAAGAGACGACATCACTGATGAGAGGAAAGACTAATTCGTCGGTGTGGACGTAGTTCGGTTTTGTTAAACTGCAGGTCTCATCTGCAGCGAGTCTTACTCGGTTTCTTTATTTTGCAAAACGTGACGGAGTCGTTCTAACTAGCGGTGGGAACATCTATTCTAACTTGTTTAATCTGAAGAGTTTCCACTCGATATAATATGAGAGTCAGAAGATGAAGAACAATAAAGTTTGAGCCAACGTTTCCCTGAAACTACGACGTAAACAAACAGCCCCAGCAGCGCTGCATGTTTTTTTATTCAAAATAAAACAAATTCATCAGAAGAAGAAAAAACACTGAATGAAAATGTGCAGAAAGACGAAAATAGTGTTTTAATATCTGCCCCTTGTTTAAAAAATACAAAATAACTACAAACAAACAACAACCTTCACTTCACCTGCACCACACCTTCCCAACAACTTTGATTTAATCATCTTTTAAAACATATAAATAGTTTTAGAAATGTTTATGGTGATATCAAGTCAACACAATCCTGTTTCCTGATTTACAACTCAGCTCCTTCAAACTAGTCCTAAATGGAGGTTTTACAAACATTTACATTCCCTTCAGGGTTTAATAACTTTAAACAAATTTTAATTGAATATTTGGGGGGTAATTTTTTTTTCAGTTTTATACATGACTTGTAAAATACTATGTTCAACCAAATCATAAAATTTTAATAATTTAAACTGATGAAATATTTGTTGGGTGACCATAGCACTTCCTACTAATAATTCTTGTAGCTCTTTAAAAACAAAACAAAAAAAACAGGGTTTGTAATAGTTTTACATGCTTTTCCCCAAACTTCAATACAACAGATTAAATATGGAACAATCATTACATTATTCAATATATTCAAAACTTTGTCATTCAAAAACTATTTTACTTTATACAGTAATGCAATTGATTTTGTTATTTTTATTCTTAAGTAATTTCCATGAGATTTCTATGTCAGCTTCTTATAAATAACAACACCCAAAAGTTTTATTTAATTAACTATGAATTTCAATGCTGTAAATTTTAAAGATGTTTAAAGTTAAAACTATTAATATTGACACAGTTGAGAATTTTATGGCAAGAAAGTTCATGCTCAATAATCCACGTACCAAATCCAATAATTTTCAGTCGGGTCATCTGGACAGTTTCTTTTAATAGAAATTGGATGGAGCATGGAGGATGGAGGGTGGATGGAGCATGGAGGATGGAGGGTGAAACGTTTCTATAAAAAAGAAAGTGTCCAGATGACCCGACTGAGAATTATTGGGTTGAGAAGTTTATGTTTATTTGATGGTGATTTCCATCTTTTTGGAGGCTAAATACAAATACAAGGAGAACATTAATTTATTTGTATAGTTTATAGTTTTTTTTTTAGGCTTTTATATTGTTTATATCGATATCGAATTATATCGATATCGACCGAAATTAAGAACTATATCGTGATAAAAATTTTGGCCATATCGTCCAGCCCTACTTCCACTGGTACATTTTCATCTTCAAATCACTTCTTGGTCTGCTGCCCTCATACATCTCCTCCTACATGTCTTTGCGTGAGTGCAGCTACAGCGTGCGCTCTCAGGACATGATTACCTGCAGTGTTCCGTCAGTGAGGACTGAACTTGGAAAAAGGGCCTTCTCCTACTCCGCTCCTGCTTCATGGAATATCTTACAAAAAGATCTGAAGCTCTCGACCTTGACTTCTCTAAATGGTTTTCAGAATCTGTTGGAATCCTGGCAAAAACCAATGCAGATTTGTTCCTGTCTTTGATTTTATACGTCTACCTTATAATGTTTTGCTAGTTTTTTGATACTTTGTTAAAAGGAGGAATGTGTATGTATGTATGTATGTTGTATATATATATATATATGTATGTATGTATGTATGTATGTATGTATGTATATATATATATATATATATATATTCTCTCTCTTTTGTTTTCTATTGTTTATTGTTTGTTTGTTTATTGTTTAAGGAAATTCTACCATTGCTGTTCATTGTTCTTTAGTTTTAGCAGGTCGCTTTCGTAAATGAGCCCATGAGGTTCAAAAGATTTACCTGACTAAATAAAGGTTGAATGAATGAATGAATGACACCCAAGGACACTTAACAAACCAACACAGTGAATACAGAGCAAACATTATCAGCGACAAATTGAAATATAAAATACATAAAGGATATAAAATGGAAGATAAAAATACATTTAGTAAAGTTAATGATAAGCTAGTCTAAAGAGATGGGTTTTCAGGGCAGTCTTGAACAGAGAAGGGAGGTGGTGTTTCGAAGGTCGGGCGGTAGAGCGTTCCAGAGGTGAGGGGCAGAGCAGGTGAAGGCCCTGCTCCCCATGGTGGAGAGGCGGGCAGAGGGTACATGGAGATGTAGTGAAGAGGAGGACCTGAGAGAGCGTGATGGGATGGAGATTTGTAGGAGGTCAGATAGATAAGGAGGGGCAAGGTTGTGGATAGCTTTGAACGTGAGGAGTAGAATTTTGAAGATGATGCGTGATTTAACCGGGAGCCAGTGGAGCTGCTGCAGGACAGGAGTGATGTGATCATAGTAGGAGGTTTGAGTGATGACACGGGCAGCTGAGTTCTGGACCATCTGTAACTTGTGGAGAGATTTGTTGGGGAGGCCGTAGAGAAGGGAGTTGCAGTAGTCAATACGGGAAGTCACAAGACTGTGCACCAGGATGGCTGTGGAGCGGGGCGTGAGAGAAGGACGGAGACGGTTAATATTACGGAGGTGGAAATAGGCAGGACCGAGTAATATTGTTGATGTGTGAAGTGAAGGAAAGAGTGGTGTCGAGGATGACACCGAGGCTCTTGACCTGAGGGGAGGGAGATAGCAGAGAGTTGTTAACACTAGGATGACTGAATTTTCAAGATCCTGAGGACAAACCCCCTCCTTCTCTTCAACCATTAGTAGGCCATTAACTGCCTTTTGTTATAAATATGCGTGCACACAACTCAGACACCCCCACCACACCAGACTGCATTCCAATGTTTCCACCAGGTGAGTAAGTCTCTGCTTGCACTTCCCCCAAAGTCAGAAGAGAGGCCCTGACCAATTCACACATAACAGACCCTGAAGTTATCTCACAGTTGAACATTTTGGGACATCCATAGAACGGAAAGCTTTGTCTGCTCCAGAACAAGTTTATGCATACAATTGTCTTATTCTGCTGTGCTGATTATCCTATAACCCTGATGTTCTGTCAAATAAATTATTTTGCTTACAAGTACTGTCTCTCTCCTTGTCCTTGGCACATGTATATACGGTGCGTTCCGACACATGCAGGTGGCCCATTGCTGTGTTCTACAACATGCTTGACCTATTGTTGTCCGTCACCTGATGGACCGACACAGGTCACATGACATGAAGTCAACTGACGGACCGACATAGGTCACATGACCTAAAGTCAAGTGACGGACCAACACAGGTCACATGACCTGAGGTCAACTGACAAAACGACACAGGTCACACGACATGAAGTCAACTGACGGACCGACATTGGTCACACGACATGAGGTCAACTGATGGGCCGACACAGGTCACATGACCTGAGGTCAACTGACGGACCGACACAGGTCACATGACCTGAGGTCAACTGACGGACCGACATAGGTCACATGACCTGAGGTCAACTAACAGACCAACACAGGTCACATGACCTGAGGTCAAGTGACGGACCAACACAGGTCACACGACATGAAGTCAACTGACAGACAGGTCACATGACATGAGGTCAACTGACGGACCGACACAGGTCACATGACCTGAAGTCAAGTGACGGACCAACACAGGTCACGTGACCTGAGGTCAACTGACAAAATGACACAGGTCACACGACATGAAGTCAACTGACGGACCGACACTGGTCACACGACATGAGGTCAACTGACGGACCGACACAGGTCACATGACCTGAGGTCAACTGACGGACCGACACAGGTCACATGACCTGAGGTCATGTGATGGACCAACACAGGTCACATTACCTGAGGTCAACTGACACAACGACACAGGTCACATGACATGAAGTCAACTGACGGACCAACACAGGTCACATGACCTGAGGTCAACTGACAAAACGACACAGGTCACACAACATGAGGTCAATTGACGTACCGACATAGGTCACATGTCGTGAGGTCAACTAACGGACCAACACCGGTCACATGACCTGAGGTCAAGTGACGGACCAACACAGGTCACACGACATGAAGTCAACTGACAGACAGGTCACATGACATGAGGTCAACTGACGGACAGACACAGGTCACATGACCTGAAGTCAAGTGACGGACCAACACAGGTCACATGACCTGAGGTCAACTGACAAAATGACACAGGTCACACTACATGAAGTCAACTGACGGACCGACACTGGTCACACGACATGAGGTCAACTAACAGACCAACACAGGTCACATGACCTGAGGTCAAGTGACGGACCAACACAGGTCACACGACATGAAGTCAACTGACAGACAGGTCACATGACGTGAGGTCAACTGACGGACCGACACAGGTCACATGAACAGAAGTCAAGTGACGGACCAACACAGGTCACGTGACCTGAGGTCAACTGACAAAATGACACAGGTCACACGACATGAAGTCAACTGACGGACCGACACTGGTCACACGACATGAGGTCAACTGATGGACCGACATAGGTCACATGACCTGAGGTAAAGTGACGGACCAACACAGGTCACATGACCTGAGGTCAACTGACAAAACGACACAGGTCACACGACATGAAGTCAACTGACGGACCGACACAGGTCACATGACCTGAGGTCAACTGACATAATGACACAGGTCACACAGCATGAGGTCAACTGACGTACCAACACAGGTCACATGACCTAAGGTCAACTGACACAACGACACAGGTCACATGACCTGAGGTCTACTGACGGACCGACACAGGTCACATGACATGAAGTCAACTGACAGACCAACACAGATCACATGACCTGAGGTCAACTGACAAAACGACATAGGTCACACAACATGAGGTCAATTGACGTACCGACATAGGTCACATGGCATGAGGTCAACTGACGGACCAACACAGGTCACATGTCGTGAGGTCAACTAACGGACCAACACCGGTCACATGACCTGAGGTCAAGTGACGGACCAACACAGGTCACACGACATGAAGTCAACTGACAGACAGGTCACATGACATGAGGTCAACTGATGGACCGACACAGGTCACATGACCTGAAGTCAAGTGACGGACCAACACAGGTCACATGACCTGAGGTCAACTGACAGAATGACACAGGTCACATGACATGAAGTCAACTGACGGACCGACACTGGTCACACGACATGAGGTCAACTGACGGACCGACACAGGTCACATGACCTGAGGTCAACTGACGGACCGACACAGGTCACATGACCTAAGGTCAACTGACGGACCGACATAGGTCACATGACCTGAGGTCAACTAACGGACCAACACAGGTCACATGACCTGAGGTCAAGTGACGGACCAACACAGGTCACATGACATGAGGTCAACTGACGGACCGACACAGGTCACATGACCTGAAGTCAAGTGACGGACCAACATAGGTCACATGACCTGAGGTCAACTGACAAAATGACACAGGTCACACGACATGAAGTCAACTGACGGACCGACACTGGTCACATGACCTGAGGTCAACTGATGGACCGACATAGGTCACATGACCTGAGGTCAACTGACGGACCGACACAGGTCACATGACCTGAGGTCAAGTGACGGACCAACACAGGTCACATGACCTGAGGTCAACTGACAAAACAACACAGGTCACACGACATGAAGTCAACTGACGGACCGACTCAGGTCACATGACCTGAGGTAAACTGACGGACCAACACAGGTCACATGACCTGAGGTCAACTGACATACCGGTATAATGGACCAGATTGCACATTTATATACGGTGCGGCATTTTCTTCAAAATTTAGCAAAATAAACGCTTAAAAATATATATTTCGTAGCTGACATTATAGCAAAAGTGTTTCTGAGCTTAACCGTTCCTCAATAAATTCACAAAATGGTCAAATCTGCTGGATTTAAATTGTTTCGCTTTGACTTCTTCCAAACCGTCGCGTGCGCTGCAAAAATTAATTATACAGTAAATAAATCAAAATTTATCTCAAATGTCTCATACAGGTAACAGTTTGTAAATGTCCATGTAGTGATTACTTTCTGTAAGTTTGATAAAAATCTGTCCTGTAGTTCACGAGTTATTTACCGTAGATAAATAGTACCCGTTGCTAACAAACACTGAGCTAACTGGAGTTACCTCCAGAGCAAGAGGCCGGGCAGCGACAAAGTCAGTCCGACCAGAGGAGGCTGCCTTCGGACACATGAGGTGGGAATGGTCGGTGTACCCTAGCGGACAAAAGTGGTACTGCACCATTTTTTGCCAAAATGAAAAACGGTCATATCTGAGCCAAAAATTGGTCTAAAAATATGTGGGGAAAAAATCCATAAACAAGTCACACCTCTCTATTAGTCGCAGGGCATGCAAATTAGGCAAAAAGGTGTGACTTATAGACTGGAAAATACGGTATGTCATCTTATGAGAAACTTCCATGTGTGTGAAGTTGTGCACAACTTACTCATTGCATATATCTATACTTTATGTCTAACACGTTGACATGCACTAAACATTTTGTGCGTGTGCAAAATTACTGGCTGGCATCTGCATACAACAGCTTCAGCCATCAGATATCAGTGTGCTGGTTACTTATTCAAACTTGTGCCGGTTTGCCATTTTTTCACACACTGATGCTGTGTGTCTCTGTGTGACGGCCTCTCTGCACAATGGATGAGCAGGAAAACAAACAAACAAAACCGAGACCCAAACCAGAAACTGCTGCAGGAAACAACCACAAAGGCTTCTTGTTGTGCAGTCCAGACACTGTGAAGTCTGAGAAGACGTGTTCGACTCGCTGGCTCGGTGAGCCTGTCACGTTTCCTCTGAGGGTTGGAGAGAAGCACACACATTTCAAGCAGAAAAGTGGCAGAAGTTGGGGACGAGCCAGAGCTCGAATCAAGCTGTTGTGCAATGTTTACAAAATGCTCTTATCTCCAAAACACTTCTGGCACACAAACCTGGAAAAGTCTGAACTTTATGAAAAGATTGTATCTGTCAGGCCGACAGCAAGAGGCAGAGGAAAGAGTTTTCCTTGTGGGATGACGACACAACGGTGCATAAAAGCTGGTTTATGAAGGAGCTTAATAATTTTAAATGATGTGTTTTATTGTTTCTTACCACGGGGGTTTGCTTTAATTAAAAATGTTTTTTTCACCTTGTTTTTGTTGCTGAAAATGTTCTGAACTGTATATATATAATTTTTTTTTTACCCAGAACATCTGAGAAGGCTGCTCCTGTGAGAGAAGGACCAAAACAACAGATTATTACGATGGTACTCGTTTATATATGGGATCTGGGCTGCTTTCTTGTCATTTTAACACTCAACAAAAACAACACGAGTGTGTTTAAGAGCTCCCCTGTCTCAGACGAGCGTTTCGCTGCCCACTCACCTGAATCATGTTCATGGGAGACATTTCCATTTCCTGCGAGCCGAGAGGAGAGTACTACGCAGCAGTCATTGTTAATCACAGCCCTTCAGGTTTTCATCA
Source organism: Garcialebias charrua (assembly GCA_038048925.1). Lineage (NCBI taxonomy): Eukaryota > Metazoa > Chordata > Actinopteri > Cyprinodontiformes > Rivulidae > Garcialebias > Garcialebias charrua. The sequence continues at coordinate 13,111 of JBBPBX010033695.1, forward strand.
CCCGCTACCAAAAGGCAAAGGTAGACAATAACACGTGTGTTAGCAAAATATCTCATGAACCACTGACCAAATTTCAATGAAGCACAGCGAGTATTCATTGGATGTATACGACTTTAACTCTTCAGTGTTTTGGAGACAACCTAATGCAAATGTTGTTACAGCTAGCTGATCACACACACACAAAATGGACAACTCAGTCAGTTTGACTGATTCTGAGCTGAAATTTTGCGTGGCAGTACCTAAGAAGAAAAATGTAAAAATGTTAAGTTTGGTCATCTGGACCAAACTTAACCTAGTCATTATGCATCAGGATCCTAAGAAGAAGAAAGAAGAATGTGCTATGTGTTGTCATCATTGTATGTTTCTATACAATGATGACGTGTATTCTGTATTTAATCCATCACACCTGCGATACACCCAGGTGGAGCAGTGGGCAGTACCCAGGGAGCAGATGGGGATTAGGTGTCTTGCTCAAGGATACCACGGCATGTGGACAGGGCAGGGAGTTGAACTTGTGAATTTCTGGGCACAGGTCGGGTGCCCTACCTCTACACCACAGTTGCCCCAAAGAGTGATTTTTTTTAAAACATATTCTGAGGAAAAACTTGCATTCTCTGTTCAACTCCAGTCCAGAAAAACACCCAGCTCAAAAACTACAAACTGCTCAAATCCCTCAGTGACGAGGACATTGGCGCACCGCTTGTTAACCTCTCAGCTGCAGTGTTGTTAATAATCGATCCTGGGCTCCCCTCCAGTTGGACCGAGCCGTGTTTACTGTTCAGGGCTGAGTTCTGTCTTGTCCAGATGCTGGACCATCATTTGTTTGCTTTGGCCTCCCAGCTCCACGGCGTCTCCATTTATCAAAGCAACATTCCCACAGTCCACTTTTACCTGTGTTTTTCTGCACGCACTTCTTTTCAGTTCAACACAACAATTGAATTTACTGTGTGAAGCCTGAACACGCACAGGCACATCTTTCCTGTGTGGCCTCTGTGTGTGGCCCCTGACAAATTTGGTTTCTTTGAGCCAAGCAACAGACCTTGAAGCTAAAGCTGTTGTTGGGAGCTATTGAGCTAGAAAACAGCTAATCAGGTTCAAGAAATCATGGCGCATTAAAGGAAATGAGAAGGAAAAATACGAGGTAAACAAAGCATCTAGACTGGACCATTGCGATGGTTTGTTTTTGGGTGTCCAAATATTTCTTTAAAACGTCTTCAGTTGATCCAAAATGCTGCTGAGTCTTAACTGGAGTTTCTGGGAGAGATCATACCTCTCCAGTTTTCACTTCTCTCCACTGGCTCCCTGTCAAATCCAGAAGAGAAATCAATATCGTATTTCTAACCTACAAAGTCCTCAACAACCTCTTTGAGAGAACAATGAGTCAGTGACTTGCTAGTTCAAGTCAAAGTGAGTCAGATCAGGTCTTTCGGAGGGAACAACGAGTCAGTAAACTGTTTGTTTACCTGACTTTGATTCTTATGCTCATGTTTGGGTTCCCTTTATCAGTCAGGTCACTCGGTGCAACACTATTGCTATGGGAATTGCGCCCCCGCGCAATTACCTGAAGGAATACATTCACGCCTTTATGGCAGTGGGCGTCAGAGTCACCTCAGAGGCCCCGCCCTCTGGGTACTTAAGACGCGCGCCCATCCAAACGGTCTCTTTTTGCCCTTCACCTCGCTTAAATCTGAACTTCGTGGGACTTCTCTGTAGACATTTCGCACGTTAGAGGTGAGCTCGCTCCCTACGCTGAGCGTACAGAGAAATTTCCTGTGTATCGCTGGGCTGGCGAAAGCTAGTCCAGCACATTTTTCCTTAACCTTGAAGTTTTCTTCTCCTTTCTCTCCGCAGCTGCTTCGCTCGACGGCGCTAACTGTGTCACATCGCTACCCTGCTAAAGAGTAGCAGGCTAGCTAGCGAAAGCAACGCGACGGAGAGGACATCTCGGACAAGGATTTTAAGACAACTTGCTTGTTTCCTCTCGGCCATGGCTCCCAAGAAGGGAAAGCGAAAACCAAGATTTACAAAAAAGGCTAGCAGGACGGCTAGCAGGACGGCGAGTCCCAGCTCGCATGCCTGCCCCACCGGCTAAGGATATTCCCTTTCGGCGACGGTTACCCACGAGGCCTGTCCTGTCTGCCTGGGGATGCTGTACGCAAAAACGGCGTTGGATGCTCCCGACTCCTGTCCACACTGCAGCCAGATGCTGGAGGCAGTGAGGAGACATCGAGTAGACATCGTGGCCAAAGCCATGGGCGCAGCTGTGGCGCCAACAGACCCGGACCTTACAGAGGCTCTCACTCCCACGCCGGAGCTCGAGAGCATGGATCGGGAAGACAGTGGACGGGTCGAATGGTGGGACAGCCCGGACATGGCGGCTCCCGTCGGGGACTCGACAGCCGAATTTGACACTCGAGGCATGAAGAACGCAGATGAGATCTTGCTAATAGCCTCAGGTGAAATTTCTGGTGATGAAGCCAATAACGAGTATGAAGGAGAGGAAGAGGACCTCTCACAGAACCTTGCGCCAGTGCTGCCAGAGACAGACACTTCAATCCCCGCACTGTTCGACTTGTGTCGCAGAGCGGCGGACGCGCTACAGATCCCGTGGCCGGAACCTCCACCTCGTCAACAAGTCACGAGGTTGGCAGGTAATTATTTTTATGCCAAGCAGCAGTCGACAATGAGGCACAGGATGCCCATCTTCCCAGATTTCCTCACGGAGCTTACTCGCACCTGGGCTGCACCCAGGGCTCCCATGCTGCTCCCGCTCTCCCAGTTCCTCGACGTGGCTGGAATGGAAGCAGCAGGAATGTCCAACGTGCCACAGATGGAGGACACGCTGGTGTCTCACCTGGCCCCCAGATTTTCTGGGACAAAACCAACTTTGCCAAGCAAAGCCTGTCGAGCTTCAGCTGCACAGCTCGAAAAGTGTTACAGAGCTCAGGGCCTCGCGGCACGTGCGATGAACGCCTCCGCCATGATGCAAGCGTACCTGGCAGAGAAGCTGCAGGAGCTCCAGGTGACAACAGACAAGCAGGCTGCGACCAAGGTGCTGGAGGAAGCCTGCAGGGCCACTGACTTTGTGCTCCGCATGATGGGGACGGCAGCCATTGCACAGGGGAGATGTATGGCTGAAGTGGTCATCGCCCAGCGTCATGTGTGGATGACCCTGACGGACCTTCCAGAAGGTCAGCGAGTCCCCTTTTTGCACCACTCGATAGAGCCAACGGGACTCTTCGGGAGAGCTCTGGACCGGATCCAGACCAGGCTGGAACAGAGGCGCAAACAGGCTGAAGCCCTCCGTAAGGGCATGCCAAGGAAAGCCCCCCCCCCAGGGAGACAAGCGGGAGCAGACCCATACAGCCTCGACACCGCTCAGCCACACGTCGTCCCCCGCAGAAGAGGCCGGCTTACAACGGGGAGCACTGGCAGAGACCCCCAGCAGGTCCACCTCAGGCCGGTCAGTCCTGGAGCAGGAACAGATTCGTTCCTCGCCAAGCGGTCCCGCCGAGGACTTCCTCAACGAACTGTGATGGGAGACAGAAGCGGGCCTGACGAAGCGGGCCCTCTTCACAGTTTTGCTGGTTCGTCCGCCCAAGGGGTACGGGAGCCTAATTTTATTTGCCCAGACTTTATTTGTAAAAGACTACAAAAAGCTGGTGATATTAATGTATGTACAAAACATGAATATTCTGCTGTGTGTGAAATAAAGACAAAATGTTGTTGCACAAAACACAAAATAAAAGTCCCAAAGAACAGTTTTAACCTGGTTCTTGACTCAAAAAAAAAAGAAAAATAAAGAAAATGATGGTGAACAACAACACAGCACCCTTTTGAAAACAATCGCTATGAAGGGAGAGGGCTGCCACCCTCCCTCCCTCATGGTGCACGGGATGCCAGGTCAGAACAATGAACCTCAGCAGGGTGCCCCGGGACTGTCTGCAGTAGACAGACCTCGCGGCATCCGCAGACAGGTAGACCGGCTCACACAAGGCCGGACGGGGGGAGTCACACACTCACCGCGCCGCAGGAGCTCGGGGGACAGAGAATACACAAACCCCCCAAGCTCACAGCACGTCCGCATGCCCGGAGGGCGTGTCGGCTGGACACGGTGACCATGACGACGGACTGTCATGGCCCCCAACTGCATTTCAGCGGATGACCGCACCAGCCCACGTGGGCGCTGCAGCCGCCTGCAGGCCCGGGCCGTGCACACATGCTGAAAGGGAAAACGACAGTAATGTTGCAGAAATTATAAATAAATGTCGTCACAAAACAAACAATGCACCCTGGCCGACCCGGATGATTTTTCCTTGTGCCCAAGAGAGTCTGGACCTTGTGAATCGGTCCCGGTCTGTAGGTGCTGAGCAGAAAAATAAGAATTTTACAGCTCCAGGCGTTCAAACTGGGACAGGCTTTCCAACCTGTAAAGCCAGCAGTCCGCACACGATCAGTGGACCTGAAATATATGACCAAGCTCAGCGCACTAGCCCAGCTGCTCCTTTAAATAACGACCCCTCATCGGGGGGGTTTCAGCTCTGTCATAAGACTACAGGGAAGCACTCTGTTTACACCACAGATTACGGTATTTCTGGGTGTACGGGTCACCACCACTTTGGTCAAAGCACATCCTCAGAGGAAGCGTGCCTAATACAGCTCCCTGGAATCGGAACCAACTCCAGAGCAGTGGCGGAACCGGAGGCTTGTGATCCAGATCCAACCACGTTGCGGCCTAGAATCTGAAGGTCTGTCCGCATACAAAACTTGCACGCTCTACGTCCCGTGCCTCTCACCATACGAAGCAAACACAGTCGCTCTGGCCCACGGCTGGCCAGCAGGGGCGCTGCATTGCACCTCTCCTCCCGCACCCCCAATTCGGGTGACGCGGGAGCACACAGGCAGGAGGGACCCCTCCCTAATATTGTTGGCCCCCAGATGGCCACGGGGCCCATGGCCCTCGGGGGTGTGCTCAATGATGATACACTGACGGCTGTTCCCCTTCAGGGGCCTGCTGACTCAACCACACAAACAGCCTCTCCACTTACGCCCAGGACTGTGGCAAATTTCAGCTTGGTTGCTGAAAGGAACAAACTGATGGCCTCAGGCCTCCCCAGCAATGTGGTAAACACGATCCAGGGAGCGAGAGCAATGCCAACACAGACTCTCTATGCTCGCAAATGGTGTGTTTTTGAAGCTTGGTGCATGGAAAGGAATATTGTCCCTTATTCCTGTGACCTGGTCCAGCTTCTTACCTTTCTGTAGGACCTGCTGGAAAAAGGCTGCTCACTTTCAACAACTAAGGTGTTTTTGTCAACCATCTCGGCATGCCACGAAAGCTGGGGGGGAAAGACTCCCGGTGCACACCCTCTCATGATACGGTTCATGAAGGGTGTATTGAGGAAGAGACCCCCCTGCAGGACTTTGACCCCTGACGGGGACCTCCAGTTAGTCTTGAATGCTCTCTGTGAGCCCCCATTCAAACCTCTAAGCGACATTAAGATAGATTTGCTATCTTATAAAACTGCTCTACTCCTGGCTCTTTGCTCAGCTAAACGGGTAGGTGACCTCCACGCTTTGTCAGTGCACCCAATGTGTACGAAATTTACCCTGATGGGTCAAAGGTCACCCTACGTCCTAACCCCGCATATGTCCCAAAGGTTCTAACTTTGAATCCCAGAAGTCTGGACTTTGAACTCTCTTCATTTCCTCCTGCTCCCGTCCTCACTGAGGAACAAAGGAGGCTGAGAGCACTCTGCACTGTTAGGGCTTTAAAGCTGATATATGTAACTTTTCTAACAATATATATTTTTAACATACATGTATTTCTTCACTCTGTCACTATCTCCTGACAGACTGATGTTAGACAAGTAATCTCTGAAAAAAACTATAGTCCCCTTGCTTCTCTAAAAGCATTTAGAAAAACAAAGTGACCCGCCGTTAACCAGCCAATAAAAACAGTTTTTAACCAGCCAATAAAAACAGAGCTTCTCACTTCTCACGCTCCTAACCCACGCCCCCGCCTGTCCCAGCCCGCAGCGGCCACGCAGGTTCTCGTTCAAAGCATTGCAAAGCGATGCAAAACTGTTTTGTATGTGACACAGATGTATTAAATTCCCCTTCTTCATCCCTGATCTGGACTTTTCTTTTGTTTTTTTTGCCAAAAGTCAAGTGATCGCTTCCTCCTCAGCTGAGTCCATGAATGAATTGAGGAAATGAATGAATTTGTCACAAGCGAATTAAACTCGGGTTCAACGTGGCTGCCGAGGCTCTGCAGATTTCATGGTGTTCTGGTATGCTGGACCAGCGCTCCATGTTTTTATTTAATTTTTAGAACGTTTTATTAACATATAATCACAGAAATTCGGAGCGGCTGCGACAGGACATGAAGTGGAGGCGGAGTTAAGGAAGCTGAGCTGAATTACAACGAGAGCGAGGGGAAGCAGAGCCATATATGGCTCTGAGGGGGAGGGACCAGAAACGTGTCTCTGTTCAAAATTTTTCTAAGTTCCAGCGTGTTCCAGAAATTACATATAGCAGCTTTAAGTGCTTACATCGTAAGAACAGCTGATTGGAGGAAAACAAACCAGCTGTTTGTATGTTTTGCCAACCCGGCTGCTGGCAGGGCCCTGACAAAGCAGCGCCTCTCACATTGGGTGACTGACGCCATTAAAAGGGCGTACAGTAGCAAAGGTCAACAGGTGCCCTCTGGGGTACACGCCCACTCCACTTGAGGCTTGGCCGCCTCGTGGTCACTGTTCAAGGGCGTACCAGTTGCAGACATCTGTGCAGCTGCAAACTGGAGTTCAACAAACACGTTTGCAAAACATTACAGTTTGGATGTTACTGCATGTGACGTCACTCAGGCTGTCCTCTCTAACACACAGTAGAGAGCAGCCGAGAGATGTCTAATGTATAAAGGCAGAAGTTCTCACAAGCATGCATTTTCTGGAGCATTTCAAGAGCGTGAATGAATTACGTTCCCATAGTGTTGCACCGAGTGACCTGACTGATAAAGGGAACTGAAAGTTATGCACCATAACTCATGTTCCCTGAAGGAAGGGAACGAGGTGCAACACAGTTGGCCCTTTCAATGCCAAAGCTCGGTGAAGTGCACTTGGAGACTGTTTGGATGGGCGCTAGCGTCTTAAGTACCCAGAGGGCGGGGCCTCTGAGGTGACGCTGACGCCCACTGCCGTAAAGGCGTGAATGTATTCCTTCAGGTAATTGCGCGGGGGCGCAATTCCCATATCAATAGTGTTGCACCTCGTTCCCTTCCTTCAGGAACATGAGTTATGGTGCATAACTTTCAGCTTCCACATCTGGTGCAGAGCGTACATAAAGGTTTGCGCTTTCTTCGAAAATGTTACAAAACTGGTGACATTTGCTCTGTGTACATGTGAACAAACGTAACCTTTGTTCTGTGGACATTTACACACACACCGTGCACGTACAAGTTTTAATAAACACAGATGTTTCACTGTCGTACATGTGACAGGTATTCAAACTAAATCAAATAAATCTCTGCTGTTTGCAGGACATAGAGCAGTCACTCAGTCCAACTTCACCATATTTAGAATACAAGCTGAACTCTGAATTGATTTCTTATTCCCGCCCCCTCCCCCCTCCAGCTGATAAGCATCCCATCATCCTCTGTGGGCCCTGCCATGAAAGCAGATGTCCACAGAAACAACCTGCTGCTTTAATCAAAGATATGAAGATGGATCCAGCGGTGTCAGAGTGGCTGAGGCTGTGCGATCAAGCATTTCCTGGGAGGCTGGTGCACGTGTGTGTGCATGACAAGCTTGGCAGAGGTCTGATCTAGATAGATTTCTTTATGTAAAGAGGAACGAACCAATTTGGACCAACTCAGCAGCTGTGATGTCATCACGTCCACCTGATGGAAAGGAGGCGTCACTGTTTGAAGACGTGGGGGTTTCACCACTGGCTTTGGAGGGGAAACAACTCCACAACAGGACCGTACGGTAATTTAAATCAGATTAAATCCTAACCACATGCCTGCTCCAAGAGGCAGCTCAGATAAAACATGGAAACATCTTTTCTGGACATATCCATGCATTTGTGGGCTGCATCGGGCAGCTGTGGCTGAGTGGTTAGAGCAGTTGTCCTCCAATGCAAGAGTTGGGGGTTTGCTTCCACCAGCAGTCACATGCTAAAGTGTCCCAGGGCAAGACACTGAACCCCTCATTGCCTCAGATGTGTGTCCCATCAGTGTATGAATGTGATCAAGCACTGATTAGTCTGTGTTATCTATAGTAGAGTGCTGTATGAATGGATACATGAGGACACAGATTGTAGTGTAAAGAGCTTTGAATGTCTCAATAAGATAGAAAAGTGTTATATAAGTGCAGTTCATTTACCGTTTGTCGACACAAAATGAGACAAAGACGGAGCCCAGCGTGCTGGTTCGAGGCTGCAGAGCTGCTTCCTGGAAATGTGTCACAGCAACATATTTTATCCTGTTATTTGCAGTATCTCAGAGATGCATCAGTCTCCCAGGCGTACGGCAGTTTATTTACTTATAATTATGAGACTAATTACAAAGACGTATTACCACCCCCCCCCCACACACACACACACACACACACATGCACAAATATTTGTGAGTACCATACACACAATTCCCTCGCACACTTCAATCAGATCAGCTGTAGCAAATGATGGAGATGGTAAGATGAAAATGGGAGGCGGTAATGACTACCTCACCACCTTACTGAGCGTGAGCGTTGGCTCTACAGCTGCCTGATGCGTCCACTTTAAGGTCAAGCTTTCAGATTTGTTGTCTCAAAAATCCTGATTCCATTTTTAACTCCACGCGTTTACACAAGAGAAGCAATTCTTACACGTCTGCAGATTGATTTGTACAACTTCCCCATCAAAACTTTTTCTAAAAGAAGCCAGCTCACTCACCACTGCAATTACAGGGGGATATTTCACTGGTATTGCGATGTTTGAGGGTTTCTTCTTGAAAATTACATTCTGCCACGGCCCTGTCAGCACAAGCGTCTGAACGTGTGCTGCAGCTTCGACAAAAGCGCAGAGGCACTGTAATTGTAACAAGGCTAAATCTTTGTAACATCAATCAAAACACGAGAGGCAAAGTGAAGCAACCCGACTCCAAACATCGAGGTTTCACTTCTTTGTCCGCTCGTGCATATCGAGCAGATCACTGTTCATTCAGAAAGGGGAGTGTCGCAAAACCAAAGGTTGGCCATTGTCAGACAAAACCTGTCTGAGGCGGGAGTTCCTGAGCACCAAGTGATTCATTTCCCAAACCGAGTTGAATGGGAGCTGTGTGTAGAGAACCACTGAGGGTGGTCCAGACTGAGGGGAAGAAAACAAACCTTTCAAATCTGTGTTTTCTATTCTCAGATGTCACAAAACCAACGACTCGCTGCAGCTTTCCTGCTCTAAAATCACACAAACATCATTACTGTTCCCCGCCGCGGAGCGGAGGGACAAACCGGAAGAACCCTCTGTGCATCCATGCACGTTGTGAACATGATGACTTGAAAAATAAGTGAGCAACCAACTTCTATTTTAATGTGTGGCTGCATCCAGGCGTTAGAAATGTTCCATGTCAAAAGTAAGATGCATGCCAAAATTCAAGATGGTTGCAAATGTAAACCGACCACTCCGGTCATTTGTGTGCTTCTGTGCTTTCTAGTTTTTATAATGCTTAAAAGTAGTTTCCTTAAATGAAGATTTGTATGGTTGAGGATTAATCTATGGTGGTCAAGGCCACCACTGCCCCTGCGGCTCCTCCATCACACCTGGTAGTGCATAAAATGGTTACCTATTAAAAAAAAAGGTTTACTTGCACTCTGTCAATGTTTAAATGTTTTCAATGTTTAAATAGTTACTGTTGCACCGAGGGACTGAGAGAAACGCAATTTCAATCCTGTGTATGTCCTGTACATATTGCAGTTCTGACAATAAAGTTGACTTTGACTTTGACCTTTTGACCTGTGTTTAATTCCATCCATCCATCCATCCATTGATCCATCCATTACCTTTACCCACTTCTTCCTTTTTGGGTTGTGGGGGGTCACTGTTAAATTCCAATCCAGAAAAACACTTGTGTCAACAACTACAAACATTCACTATTCAAATCCCCTCAGGGACGGGGGACATCGGCATGCCGCTTGTTGCTAAATGTGTTCGTTTGGCTCACACTCACTTCTCTTTAATGTATTTACTCCTCTGCTTGTTAGATCATCTTCAGCCCTTCAGATTTTTTAATTCTACTTTAAATAAAGTCTTACCTGCTGTGGAAATAAAGTTAAATTATGTTCAGCTGATGTTTATATGTCTTAAAAACCTCCAGGCTGAAACATTTCACAGTGATTCATGTGAACACTTATAAACTTCTACATCAGTTCCAGTTTCACAGTACACACTGGTTTCAGACATTTTAGTGGGTATCGGCAAATAGCGTCAGCAGCAGCTAGCTGTAGCACTTCCAGTGCGTTTTGGGAAGCTTCCAGCAGGGATATCTAACTGTATTGTGAAAGTGACAAAGTTTGCATGAAGTGATATGAACTCTTTGTCTTAGAGCCATATCAAGCTCTCTGGTCTTGACCCTGACTAGCTGAGAAAGTTGTGTTTAGTGTGTTGTACAGACCCACCAAAGGTGGACTCAGAGGCACCATCCAGACACCAAATGAACACAATACCCCCCGATACAATACACATAGAGAACAGCAGCTAAAAGTTACAGTAATACATGTTGCACAACTTTTGTACTTTACAATGCTCACAACAGACTCATCAGGCTGCTGTTTAATACACAGAATTATATTATGGTAATGGTAAATGGAGCTTATTTATATAGCGCTTTCCAGCCCCCTGTGAGGAGCCCCAAAGCGCTTTACAATACCAGCCATCCACCCATTCATACACACATTCATACACCGGTAGTGGTAGCCTGCCTTGCAAGGCGCCATCCAGACCTACCGGGAGCAACACAGGGTTAAGTGTCTTGCCCAGGGACACAACGACACATGGTGAGTGGACGCGGGATTCGAACCTCCAACCTTCCCATCGGGGGTCGACTGCCATTACCACTGTGCCACGGCCACCCTTACAATATTACATTATTATTGTTTAGCACATAACTTTGAGCGTTGTGTACTTGTACACTGAGATTCCAGCAGCTACTTATGGGGCAGATCTGGTTGGCGGGCCGCAGACTGAGGAAGTCCTCTGGATGGAGGATGAAATGTTTCTCACTTAAAGAAACTGGTCCAGACGTCACGATTTAACCATTTTTTGTTGCTCCTCGTATACTGTTTCTTGTTTTATACTTTATATTTTTGCTATTTTTGGGTGTAACTGGGACCTAAATTTCATCCCACCTCATGTACGAATGACAATTTGAACCTTGAAACATAAAATTCATATTATGCGCTTGTCTTTGCAGTGGAAAAATACTTTGTTCAGAGTGTTTAGAAATAAAAATGAATCGTGCATCTCCTGTTTTGTCTGACTAGAACAAATGCATCTCATGACTGATATCTTGTCTAACTGCTCCATGTTTAATCTAAATAGAGCAGGAAACAACAGCCCAGTTATCAAAGAGCACATTCAAACACATTCAAATACCACTTTTGAAGACGTCTTTTATTTCACCTGTTTCTGTGCTGAGACAACTTAAAGCATCAAAATCCACAACAAATGTAAGAGGGAGTAAATAGTGGAATCTGAAACGTGAGCCAGTGTTGAGTCGTTCACGAACGATTTGTTCAAATGAACAAATCCATTGAGTGAACAAACTGAACCGAATCACTTTATTAACTGATTCATTCCTTTTTCAGTTCAGTTGAGCTCAGAGTGAGCATGTCGGTCCGTGACTCACTCGTGGCGTGAATCTGAATGACACAGTGGCGTGTGGGAGGGACTGTTGTTGACACCTGAGCAAACATGACGTGATTTGTTCACTGCAAATAAACTACATGTATCACTCAGTGAATGAATCACTCTCTGACTCTGTCCTGAGTGATTCTGTTTCCTCCTCGTGGGGACACGCTCTCATGCCATTGGCTATGGCAGGGGTCTGCAACCTTTACAATCAAAAGAGACATTGTACGCCTTTGTTCACTAAATTAAAAGTGTTCAGAGCCGCAACAACATGCTACAACTGTGGTTCTCAACTGGTGGCCCATGGGCCACTTTAGGTTTGTTGGAAGGAGCTTTTGTGGCCACTAGGGGTGACATTATAAATATAAAACAACTAATAATTTATATTTTTACAATTTTAGACAAAGGAAAAGACCTAATTCTTTTAAAGAGAGTTTTTTATTATTATTAATAAAAGCTATGAACTATGCAGACCTAGGTAATATTTTTAATTGTGGAAAAACAAATTAAGTATAGAAATAAAGTATAAAGTTAAAGTGGGTATGCTTTACTCCTTGTACTTGTTCCAGTATTTAAATATTTGCAAAATAAATGACAGGAAAATGTCTTAAACTACTGGTAATTGATTTGATTTGATTTATTCATTCATTTTATAATAATAAAACACATAACAATATACACATAAAGAAGAATAAAAAACACAAGTGTAACGAATAATGTGGGGTAAGGTATTTAAACACTTACTGGACCACCATTATTGTAGAGATATAGGACTTACCTATAGTTTTAGATGCGCAGGTCTGAGCAGACTTTTATCTGCACAAACTTGCCACCAAGTTCACGGGGTCTCAACTTTTTCAGAATAAATCAATAAATCTGTGATGTGATTAGCCAGAAATGTAATTTCACGAGAGGCTTCAACTTATGTTGGTCTACCAGAAAAATAGACCTTTTATTGAAACTATCACAAAAATTACATTAAACATTTGTATCGATATTAGCTCTGATTTAATAACTACGTTGACAAGAATTCAAATTAAAACAAACAGACAGTTAGGATTTAACTGTTGGCACATTACTTGACAGATTAAAAGCTTATGAAAAATAAGAAATAGGAGGAAGAAGATGAAAGCTAAGTTAACTGAAATTGATTATTTTGAAACAACCAGGGTGGCATGCCTTTCCCAAACAGGTCCAGCTGTACTTCCGACACGTGCAGCATACAAACAAGCCTCTTTACCTGGTGACGATACGTCTGGTTGAGGTGAGGGCTGAGAAGTTTTTGGACACTAACGGACTGTGTTGTCCAGTGAACGTCCAGATGACTTTGTGCGTGTATATCTGGATCAGACGAGCGGGAGCACGCTTTCACCGGCAGGAACAGGCCCCAATCGCACTGACGGATTTTCAAAATAAACTTCAGAAAACAAATTCTTTCAGAAATGAGTGAAAGGATCACAGTAAGGCTTTACTGTGATTCCAGCTGAGACGTGGGTCGAGTTGACACACTGACCGGAGCGTCTCCAGCTTTCCCAGAGGGGAGAGACCAGTTGCGAGTTAGTTCTCCCAAAGCACCAAAGAAAAAATGCAGGAAATGACCTTTATATGGGAGGCGGGGTCTTCCCCACCTCCTTAATGACTACTGGCTGAACTAACAAAATAAAAGATGGAAGTTTAATTCCATAGGCAGAAAGACTCTTGACGGACAACAGGAAAACTGTTTACATAAACAGCCAGATGGACTGGCCTGTTGAGTCTAGGTTGCAGACAAAACAGAGAAGAGAGTGAACAGCTTACCCTGACTCATGTCCTAGATTTCAGAGCACACTTGTATTGTAGAATAAACCAGCAGAAGTCAAACTCATGCAAGTAACAGATCATCATTAAAATGACAAAATATACTGTTGATCAATTCTGAATTAACACACATTAAAGAGAAAGTTCAATCTGATTAATTAGTGTCCATTAATTCATAATAATTGTAAAAAATAAAAGTGTCCATTTGTCTCCTTGAGAGTTTCAAGAAGGTGTAACACTGAGAGTTTCAAAGAGATGCAGAGAGGTGTACTTGAAGGTCAAGCCTACAATATCAGAGATGAGGTGTATTACTACACAAGTATAAAATGAAATGCAGCAGATTGAAGAAAAAAAATTCTTATTTTTTCTACCCCTTATCTTTCTCACAAACAATTCATACAACCAATTTCTTTGATTTCCAAAAGAAATGAAAAAAGCTTTTAACCTCCAATACAACATACAATTTCTAACTAAACTAATTTAGATATAGGATTTTAACAATTTAAACTGGATCATTCTTTTAAATATTACCATTGATTTAGCCTCTTTAACATCATTCTCCAAATCGTTCCATAACCCAACTCCATGAACCACGGCCGATCTTCCCCTCAAACCTGTTCTAATTTGTGGCTTTACAAATATATCTTTCCCCTTTAAATGGTAACAACTCGTTCTTTTGACAAAAATACCTCTGAATATTTGAAGGCAGTGTATCATTCTGTGCTCTATACATAACCAGCAAAATATTATAATCAACTAAATCGTAAAACTTCAACAGTTTTGTTTGACAAAATAATACATTTGATGGATGATTGTGCTTTCTTGCAATAAGTCTAACAACTCTTTTCTGTAGAATAAAAATAGGCATTGTAATTGATTTACACGCTTTTTCCCAAACGCTAACACAATAAATTAAATGTGTATGGAGTTGTGTGGAGTAAAGTGAACGGCGGCTGTAAGAAAGTCTGTTTGTGCACCTGTTGGCTGGAATTATTATTAAAAACAAGAGGATTAACCTTCAGCCACCGTGTGGTTTATGTGCAAGGCGAGCGAGGGAGTTAACCCTGAAGCAGAGACTTCAGCCCTGGAGGAAAATCTCCCCTGTGTCTTTTGACCACGGATGAAAGACTGAGCAGGAAAGGTTAACACTGGAACTCCATACAACAAAAATAATGCCTTATTAAAGGGGACCACACATGCAAAATTCACTTTTTAATGTTTTTTTACTAAACTTTGGGTATTTACTTCATAAAAAAACAGTCCTTGTGCCAAAAAAATGCACCCAGTGGTTTATTTACTCTAAGTAGATTTATTTATTTTTGATAAATACACCAGGATTCACACTTCCTGCATTTATTGACGTCACAAGCCGCAGCCAAGCCGCAGCCAATCAGATCAAACCTGAGTCCAGCCCCTCACCTAGCAACCCCTCACTGCACAAAAACCATAGATATACGGGAGTATCAGATGTGGTATATCTCCGTATCCTTCACATATACGGACAATTTCCGGGAATTTCCGTATCGCATCCTCGGAAAATCCAGTTTCGGATATTCCCGGATGCGAACAGATCCGAACTTTATTGATCCTTAAAAAATCACAAAATCCGGATACTTCATCTGCTGCGGATCCGGAAATATGTGGCTCTGTTATCCCTCAGGATTACTGCTTACATCTCTTCGGATACTTGCCGCATATATGACGTATGATTGTTTATATTTACGTATACGTGACAGATGTCAGTCGGATATTTATGGATTTTTATCTGTGAAGTATCTGTGAAGTATGCGATTTCTCAGAGATCCAGCAGATCTTTGACGTATCACGTTGAAGATGTCAGTCGTATATTTATGGATTTTTATCTGTGAAGTATCTGTGAAGTATGCGATTTCTCAGAGATCCAGCAGATCTTTGACGTATCACGTTGAAGATGTCAGTCGTATATTTATGGATTTTTATCTGTGAAGTATCTGTGAAGTATGCGATTTCTCAGAGATCCAGCAGATCTTTGACGTATCACGTTTAAGATGTCAGTCGTATATTTATGGATTTTTATCTGTGAAGTATGCGATTTCTCAGAGATCCAGCAGATCTTTGACGTATCACGATGAAGATGTCAGTCGGATATTTATGGATTTTTATCTGTGAAGTATGCGATTTCTCAGAGATCCAGCAGATCTTTGACGTATCACGTTGAAGATGTCAGTCGTATATTTACGGATTTTTATCTGTGAAGTACCTGGAAATATGCGATCCCTCAAGAGTTCCAGCAGATCTTTGGCGTATCACGTCGTTGCAGATGTCAGTCGGATATTTAAGGATTTTTCATTTATGCAAATTCATGCATATTTGGGAATATGATATACTCTGCCTGAAAATACAGGTTTTGCATGTAGGTAGACCATGTAAAACACCAATGGTTACCGGTAGTTGTTTTTTTTTTACCCTAACCCTCCATTTATTTTTTATTTTTAATATGTGAAGCACTTTATATAACTACATTTGTTTTAAATCTGCAATACAAATAGTTGGCTTCTAACATCTTTACATTTTAACATCACCCAGTTTTCTACATCAACATTAGTCTTTAATTTAGATTTATGTACCAACATCATGATGTACAAATCACAAGCTGGACCAAAAGCAGTCTAGTAAATACACAGTGGTTTGTATCTTCAAAACTACTACGGTAATGCAAACATCAGACAAAACTGACCATGACTTTAAATTTATTTTTTATTTTTTTTATTAACACCCCCCCCCCACACACACACACACACACACACAAAGAGAAGAAGAGGAGATATATGGATGCAGTTAGAGAGGACATGAAGGTAGTTTGAGTGAGGACAGAGGATGCAGAGGACAGAGTGAGGTGGATGAGGATGACTCGCTGTGATGACCCCCTGAAAAGGGAAAAGCCAGAAGAAGGTGCTCAAGGCAGCCTGGGTTGCATTTCAGAGGCGCTCCTCTCTCGCAAAATCCTCCATCCTCTTAACTTTGTAGGCAATCGTGGAGCTCAGTAAAGAAGGTATTTGTCAACATATTTGACTCCTTTTTAACTGACAGAAAAGTCTAATGTTCATGTAATAACAGCGTCCATGAGGTTAAGACTTGTACTCGAAGAACAAGGGAAACAGCGTGTGTTGGGGTAACCTAGGTTTGACACCCTGATGCATGCTCAATAATCCAGGTAGAAAAATCTAAAAAAGCTAAGTCTGGTCCTCTGGACATTCAAAAAAAAAAAAAAAAAAAAACTGTAGAAACGTTTCGTCTTTCGTCCGAAAGACTTCCTCAGTCTGAGAAGCTGTATTCAGCTCAGTCTTATAAATAGCACCCTCCCACAGTGGATCAACCAGTTGGCTGATGACAGCCTGAAACCAGCTGCTCACATGAGCAAGGAGGACCATCAGCCTGACGATGGATCGTTAACACCCTGATGGTTGTTTGCTATTCACAGAGGGCTGAGTGATACTAGCAATAACAGCATTGTAAGTGGGGGACAGTTGAACCCGGAGGCCTCCACCTCTGTTTAATGATGGACGGTTTCTTTTCACAAAGATGGCCTCCTTTACTCCTCTCTCAAACCATCGTTCCTCTCTATCAAGGATGTGAACATCTTCATCCCTGAAAGAGTGACCGCTGGCCTGGAGATGAGTGTAGACTGCAGAGTCCTGACCTGATGATGTTGATCTTCTGTGCTGGGCCATCCTTTTGGCCAGTGGCTGTTTAGTTTCCCCGATATAAGACTGATCACCCTCCTGACACTGAACAGCATACACAATATTACTCTGTTTGTGCCAGGGGACTGGATCTTTGGGATGAACCAGTCTTTGCCGTAATGTATTTTGGGGTTTAAAAGCCACTGGGAGGGGGGTATACAAGCCACCCAGTGGCTTTTAAACCCCAAAATACATTACGGCAAAGACTGGTTCATCCCAAAGATCCAGTCCCCCGGCACAAACAGAGTAATATTGTGTATGCTGTTCAGTGTCAGGAGGGCTGTGATCAGTCTTACATCGGGGAAACTAAACAGCCACTGGCCAAAAGGATGGCCCAGCACAGAAGATCAACATCATCAGGTCAGGACTCTGCAGTCTACACTCATCTCCAGGCCAGCGGTCACTCTTTCAGGGATGAAGATGTTCACATCCTTGATAGAGAGGAACGATGGTTTGAGAGAGGAGTAAAGGAGGCCATCTTTGTGAAAAGAAACCGTCCATCATTAAACAGAGGTGGAGGCCTCCGGGTTCAACTGTCCCCCACTTACAATGCTGTTATTGCTAGTATCACTCAGCCCTCTGTGAATAGCAAACAACCATCAGGGTGTTAACGATCCATCGTCAGGCTGATGGTCCTCCTTGATCATGTGAGCAGCTGGTTTCAGGCTGTCATCAGCCAACTGGTTGATCCACTGTGGGAGGGTGCTATTTATATCAGCACTTTGTGTGGACTTGTTCCTGTTTAAAGTGCTTTATAAATAAAATGGTATGGTATGGTATAAGACTGAGCTGAATACAGCAGCTCAGACTGAGGAAGTCTTTCGGACGAAAGACGAAACGTTTCTACAGGGTTTTTTTTTGCTTTGTTTTTTGCATGTCCAGAGGACCAGACTTAGCTTTTTCAGACTAGGTTTGACACGTTTGGCTTGGGTTTGGATCACTTTGGTTCCTTGGGATGCCTCCCTCCCGGTCTGGCGCATAACGAAGCCACTTCTTGACAGTTTCGCTGTAGTCCTCGTCAGTTAGCTTTGGGTCAAACTGCCGAGCAGCAGCTGAAAGACACAAAAATAAGAGTGAGGAAGATGGTGTATATTTGATAAAATTGTATACCCCCCTCCCCTCTTTTTTTTTTTTTTTGAGAGGTGCGCCATGTTCTGCTTTTGGTGTGTGCACAAACTGTGCACAAACTGTGCACAAACTGTGCACAAACTGTCCCACAAATTAGTATAATTCTTGATCTGAAGTCAGGGGCCACACAAAATCGTTTCAGGGGCCACAAATGGCCCTCAGGCCACACTTTGGACATCCCTGATATACAGTATTTGAAAAATTTCAAAACATTTCATTAATAGCAGATGTTCTGTGGCACATTTTGAACGTTTAGATAAGAATTTGTGCTCAAGTACCTAGAGAGCTTAACATATATTTCCTTGAGGAAAAATGAGCCAGACCACATTGAAATGGTCTACATTTAATAAATGAATGCAGTTCAGTCTATCAAATAAATTACCATCTTTTGACGAACTGATTCTTCCATCAGTAATGACTCCACCCCATGAAGTCTTGTTCACTGGTGACTGGCAGCTGGACAGGGAATGTATAAGTTGCGGTGGCTGGTCCCCGGATACCACCTTGTCATGTTGCCCTCTCTCAACTTGTTCTTGATGAACTGCACATCTCTGGACAGATCCTTCACCACCACAAGTACTTCAGTGAGCACTGAAGTCATCTTGTGGATGGCAAGGTCTTTAGAAGAAAAGTTAAAATCATTAAATGAGAAACAAAAATAACCTGCTAATGACACAGTGAGGAATGTCCAACAGACTTGCCTTTCAAAAGCTGCTCTTCATTGCTGTCATCTGTGGTTCCATCTGTAAAACACAAACGTTCATACAACTTCATCTTTGCATACATTTTGAAAGGTTGGAGCATGTGTGTGCATAATTGATGTTGATTTTATTTTGGTTAGAAATTCATTCATTCATTCATTCAACCTTTATTTACCGGTAGTCAGGTAAATCTTTTGAACCTCATGGGCTCATTTACGAAAGCGACCTGCTAAAACTAAAGAACAATGAACAGCAATGGTAGAATTTCCTTAAAATGTAATGTTAGTGTTTGGTCAACAGGGAACAGTTTGTTAACAGAAAGGGCATTTTCTGTATGTAATCAGGAATACACAGGACCACAATGGAAACCAGTCTCTGGGGGCTTTGTGTGATGTTTAGCTTTTAAGCAACATTGTATACCCGTACAAATTGTTAATTAGTGTTGTATAAAGTACCTCAAAGTAATACTTTAGTAAAAGTACAAGTACCTTATCATAAAATTACTTTGGTAAAAGTTAAAGTCTCCTGTAAGAATATTACTGGAGTAAAAGTCCTAAAGTATCTTATTTATTTTGTACTTATCAAAAGTAAAAAAAAATTTTTTTTTTCTTCTTCTTTCGGCTTTTTCCCTGCGTTAGGGGTCACCACAGCGATCTAGTCGCATGAAGATTTGGCAGTTGTTTTTACGCCGGATGCCCTTCCTGACACAACCACCGAGCAACCACAGCCCTCTGTGTGGAGCAGAGAGCTGATATCTAGGGTTCCC
>JBBPBX010033696.1:0-33104 GCA_038048925.1 Garcialebias charrua
ATATATACAGTACATATACATACACACATACATACACATACACGCACACACATACACACACACATATATATGTGTGTGTGTGTAACTAATGAACCATCACTTTAATGAACCATCACATTCAGGAATGTGTCTCCAGGCAAAGAAACATGTAGCGAAACCAGATAATGTTTTTTTAATTACCAACCTTAAAAAACCTTATAACCTTGTAATATATTAACCTTGTAATATATGTGATAACTCATTGTCAACCAACACAGACATGTTCCTGTTTTTAGTATTTTACATTGCTTTATAATGTAGCTGTTTGTCTGTTTGGGATGTGTATTTCATTGAAAAAAGTTCCTTTCAGTCCAGTTTAATAATATTTAGGCCTAAAGATTCTTCAATTTGTTCCCAGACTCAGTGACGTTTATTGAATTTAATCAATTTAAGATGCATCCAACAAACAGATTATCCATTTAATTTAAAGCTTCATCCTAGGAACATTTAAAAATGTCTTTGTCTTATTACAAATCACAAGACTAATGAAACATGAACAGATAATACAATCTAAAAATGATTGTGTGCAGTTTGAAATGTTTTCTAGCTTTAAGTCAACTCTTATTGAGAAGGACAATCCTTTTAATTTGGCAGGAAATGATGCATAGAACATGCACAAACTAAAGAGTGTTTTATTTTAAATGTAGGACAGTTTTATTCCAACAGATTTTTTGATGAACGTTGTCACCACAGCAGCTGCTGGTTCTGTGGAACAGGAAATTTTGGACGAACCAGTCATATTGTAGATGTGTGTATGTGGGTTACTCTGTGTTGAAGGGGTATCCTCCTCCTGCTCTTCCTCCTCCTCTTCCTCCTCCTCCTCCTGCATTGCGACACTGGCAGATCCACAAAGTGTTCTCCGACCCAAAAACCACTCAGCAAATGTTCTGGTTACGTAACCAGAACCACTGCTCTGACTCAGACTCACAGATCTGGGTTTATTTCTCATTAATGAAAACTTTACAACATTTGACCAACTTTAGTGTTTTTATTTGTTGTTCAGAACCTGAAATTCAAGTTGTTTTTAACAGAAAACAGATCAGCTGTTTGATTCTCCTTCAACTAAATCTTTGTATCGTTCAAACTAAATGTTATAAAAGGAATTTCAGCTCTTTAAGTTGAGAAACACAAAACGATCAAAAACACCATGAGCTTTAACAAGACTCAACATAAACTCGTCTGTCCTCAGATTTCTTTTAGACTGAGCAGCTGCTGAGGACCAGGTGGGCTTTTATTATGTAAACTTTAGAGTTACAAGTTTCTACTTTGTGTATTTAGTGACCACATGTGACGTGTTGAGTTGTTTCTCTCACCTAGAAGAAATAAAGTGAAACAAAATCAGTTTGAATAGTTTTAACCACCACTGAAGATGGGCACCAGCTCCCTCTGACCCTTCATGGATGGATGGTGTCTTTAACCTGCTCCTGCAGCGCCTCCTGGTGTCCATCAGCTGGCACTGACATCTAACGGGTTTATCTAAAGGGGACCAAAGATTCAAAATTCACTTTTTAATGTTTTTTTTTACTCAACTTTGGTTATGTACTTCTTAAAAAAACAGTCCTAGGGCCAAAAAAATGCACCCAGTGGTATATTTACTCTAAGTATATTTATTTTTCAGTGATATAAATGTCTCGTTTTCAAATCCTGGCGCTTGTGATGTCACAAGCCGTAGGACAACCCACCCCAACCTGAGTCCAGCCCCTCACCTAGCAACCCCTGGTGATGCTCCACCCACTTCAGTATAAAAGACGTCACGGTTGTTTTTCCTGAGTTCATCTCAGAGTTCGATGTTTCGTTGTTGTTAAAATGCAGTACCGCTAATAACTAATTATCTATCAGTAAAAACAAAAAAAACTTATTAAAAAACTTATTTACGGGCTCTTAAATCAACCGGACGACTGCTCACGGACCATATCCGGTCCGCGCCGGATGTGGTCCGTCAAAAAAAGAGGTCCCCGCTAGGGATGCGCAGTATAACCGGTACATGGTATAAACGATATAAATTTAGCCTACGATAGAGATCTGCCTTCTACCGGCTAACCGCAGAAAATCACAGTTGTCCGATTTAATCTTTACTTTTTTTAGTTTAAAACTGTGCATAAGTGGTGTTGAAGTGTACAATCAAAGTTGTCAGAGTTAATCGATACTTTTTTGTGTTGAAAACTGTGCGTAAGTGATGTTAAAAGTATATTTCTTCGAGTGCTAAGCTACAAGCTAACTTCGTCCGGCTTGTGTTGCCATATTCGGACGCATGCGCAGAACGCTGCGTTCCGTCGAGTTTTTTTTGTTGTCAAAAGTTAAAGTAAGCGTTGGTCAGCTTTAAATTAGAGTTGTCAGAGTTAATCGATACTTTTTTTTAGTTTAAAACTGTGCATAAGTGGTGTTAAAGTCTTTTCTTCGAGTGCTAAGTATTGAAGCTATATGCTAACTTCGTCCGACTTGCCGTAGTTTTGCCTTATTCGGACGCATGCGCAAAACGCTGCGTTCCGTCGAAAGTTTTTTTTTGTGTGTGTCGAAAGTTAAAGTAAGCGTTGGTCAGCTTGAGAGAAACCTGCCCTCTGATCTGTGAATAGAACGCTGTGTTGTGTGATTTTACTGCGAGACCCTCTGGTCAAAGCCACAGAGTAAACTGGTTCTTCTTCTGGTCGCCTTGTCAGCTCTCCTTAAAGCTGAAGGGGACGCCCTCTAGAGGGTTGGAGGGTGAAGTGTTTTCAGTGTAAAATGCTGCTCTGCTGTTCGTTTCTTAAGTGACAATATTGGAAACTGTTAAGAGTTAACAACATATTCTTTAGTTTAAAACTTATGGCTAAAACTACACAAGATATTTTTATATTTTGCACTGTTTTGCACTGCAAGAAAGAAGCCTAATGCTTGAGTTGTTAATTATTTAAAAACTCTGGACCTAGTACAGTAGTGACATTTTCTTAATAGAGATTATTTTGTGGTGTAGCAGTTTTCAAAATAAATTATGGCAAAAGGACACCCTATGCTTTTTTTTTTCATTTCTATTGCAATTTTTATACCAAAAACATATCGCAATATATATCGTTATCGCCACCCTTCACAATACATATCGTGATATGAATTTTAGGCCATATCGCACATTCCTACGCACCAGTAAAGTTATCCTTTTTACTTCTCGCTGTCATTTGTATGAATGGACACTTCCTGCTCTCTGAGGCAGGAAACGTAGCCTTATATGGTGTTTTGAGGAGTGGGAATTATGTAAATAACCTCTCCGCGTGCACGCGCAGGTTGATAGAACAGGTGGAATTCATCATACGTACGCAGCTAATTTACACACTTTTCCTGAGGATAGGAGAGTTTGTTGAATCTGACGTGGCATGTTCGTACGAACGCTTTGTACGAACAAAAGTAAGAGAAATTTAGGATAAAAATACGAACATGTTCATGCATGAGGCCCATTGTCTGGAAAGTAAAATAGTTCAAATCAGTGATGCTGATATGAGTTTATCACTAAATCAGAAAACTAAAAAGCCCCTCCTAAATTCACTGTTGGTGGTTATTAAAATGTCACCTGTTCATTGGGTAAAGTTAATATTCTTATATGTGCATTTGAGTGTCACCATTGTTTAGTAAAATGGCATGTTGTGTTACAAATGAAACTAAATAAAAATTAACAAAATAAAAGTCAATTGCACCTCTTAAAGTCACTGTGATAAATTGTCACATTAATTTCATTATCTTAGCCACAGGAGTGAGTTTAAAAACTGGATGATGTCTATATGGGGCGGCCGTGGCGTAGTGGTAATGGCAGTCGTCCCCCGATAGGAAGGTTGGAGGTTCGAATCCCGGTTTCCCACACCATGTGTTGTTGTGTCCTTGGGCAAGACACGAGTTGCTCCTGGTAGGACTGGAAGGCGCCTTGCATGGCAGTCGCCGCTACCAGTGTATGAATGGGTGGATGGTTGGTATTGTAAAGCGCTTTGGGGCTCCTCACAGGGGGCTGGAAAGTGCTATACAGGTAGTCCCCGATTTACGAGCGCTCTGATCTGCGAGGTTCCAGACTTACGAGCTGCGAATTTTTGGAAAAAACGAAAAAAATACTGAGTTTTCATGTGTTTTTTCACCACAGTTAGTTAGTTAAGCATATAGACACACGTTTCCGATCATTTTTATGCACTCAAAAGTAGTTTTTAGATGAAAATAGAGTGTTTTTAGTCGCGCTAGCGAAAACCGTTCCAATTTACGAGCGAAATTCCGGATTTACGAGAGAAATGGCGGCCGTTCCAAATTACGAGATTTCCGGTTTACGAGCGCCTCGTTGTAACGGATCTCGCTCGTAAATCGGGGACTACCTGTATAAATAAGCTCCATTTACCATTTACCATATGAACTAGTTGAATGAGGTGTCTCTAAAATATCCTGATGCATGATCAATAATAATTTCAACAATTATTTAATCTGTCCACAGGACCTGACTTTATTTTGTTAGATGTCTCTAAAATAGTTATTGAATCAAGTGTTTACATGTAGGTAAACATAGATGTTTAACAACTTGTTAAAATACACCAGAATGCAGGAAATGGCATCTACTTTATTCAAAAATTTCTGACAAAACATTTAAGAAATGAGTTTTTACTGTTAGCAAAATGTTCTGCTGTATTTGGCTTGCTGCTGCTGTTGTTTGTTAATTTTTTGGTTGACACAATCTTTCCTATTTATGTCCTCATTTAATTAGGTTAGTAAATGACTTTTACCTGAAGCATGTTAAAAAAAATCTTTCCGGGGGGGTTGGCGCAACGTTTGTCACCTTTTTCATCCCTTCTGAGTTTGCAGGTATGAACTTTAAACTTGATTAGATTGTGAACCGTCTGTTGCTGCTTATTGTTCTGGTTCTGACTGTTATTGTATTTATTAAGATTTTTATTGTTAGTGTAAGATGATTTATTTTGATTTGTTTTGATGTAAGATGATTTATTTGGGCAGTTATGTATTTAGGTTACTGTGTCTTTAAGAGATTTCTTCTTCTTGGGTTTTTGGGTGTGTTCAGACTGAGCGGGCGAAACGGCCACAGACGCGGGCTGCGTTCATGAGGGAATGACGTTGTATTGAAGAGCTGAATAAAGTTCGTGCAGCCAAGCTATTCCCTTTCAGCGTGGTTACTCCTTCTCCACCCCACGACCTTCGGATGTGTTTGTAACACTTCTCCACCTCAAGCGGTGGTGTTACACTGGTGGCAGCGGGTTTGTGGACGCTTTCAGCGATTGGAGCGGTGAACACACGCTTAGCTTGCTATTAGCCTGATAGCTAATGCTGCACACGCTGATAGGCGCATTTAGCTGCTGTTAAAGACGGATTTTTATTTTTTTATTCCTCCAATTTTTTTTTGCTATTAGTTACAACGACTAATATTCAGTGATGGAGAGTAATTTTTGGGAACAATTACCTTTTCATTCTGCTGCGGGTCGTGCTAGGCCACAGTACAGCCACGTTTTTGTGGGGGATGGAAAAGAAGATTTTTCAAAATGGTGCAGACGTTTCGAAGTGACTGTTGAGGCTGATCCTGATGCTTCTGAAGATAGTTTGGCGAAACTGTTGCCTACATACTTGGGAGGAGCTGCTTTTAGTTACTGGGACAGTTTATTCGATGCAGTTAAAACAGACTATTCGGCCACGAAGGAAAAGCTGAAAAGCGGGTTTGGACAAACTGCTTATTTGTTGACTTTCCAGAGCTACATTAATGCACGCAGCCGCCTTCCTGGTGAAGCTCTTCCTGTGTTCGCTGCAGAAATTTACTGTTTGGTCGAGGAAGCTTTTCCAACTTATGGCGATAATGCTAAACAGGGAGAAAAATTTAGACACTTTATTGCTGGACTTGACCCATACCTCCAACTGCAATGTCATGAGCAGGGGGTTAAAACATTGGAGACTGCGCTGCAGTTGGCTATTCAAATTGAAGCTGCTCACCAAGCTACTAGAGTGCTCACATCCCCAGTTCCGGTGCAGTCTTCTTCTACGCCAGCTTACCCTGCTGTCTCACCTGGGTGGTCTACTCAGCTCCCTTCACCTGCTCCTCAAGGAGTCCACTCAGCTACGGGGGATGATTTCAAGAAAATGGCAAACACGATCGAAATGCTGACGGAAAAAGTGCAACAGCTACAAATGACGGTTGACCGCCAGCGTGAGGACGCATATCGACAGGACAGGCGGGATTATGGATTTCGTCATCTGAGCTCCACTTCGGCTGGACGAGGTGAGGGCAGATATTCATCGGATGACTACCATCTGTCACCTCCACGCCGCAGAGACTCATCGGACGACCGGAACACACATCGCCGCAGCTCCTTCCGCACATCACATGATGAGGAACGCAACCAACGGGAGTCACCTGCTCGAACCGGCTCATCTGAACGCTACTCGCAGGGCTACAACGCTCCAAACAGGGGCTATGTTAGCCGTGGTCGCTCTCCGGGCCGCTATGAAAGTGGCCGCCTTCATCGCTCTCCCAGTCCGACCCGGGTACGGTTCCAGTCCCCTGCACGTCAATACCGGGAGCAGGGAAACTACAAGTAGCTGACAATGAGGGCAGATTGTCAGCTACCAACTTCTCTTTGGCCCAGACGTGTAGAGTGCCGTTTATTTAAAATATCATCCAAATGGGTCGTTTTTATTTATTTTTATACAAATGTATTGTTTACTTGGCATATTTTCAAAATAAACATTTTGTAAGTCTTCATTTTCTTTTTATTGTACCAAAAATTAACCGAACCGAGCCCTCCTTGAAACTGAACCAAACCGAAATGTGATTTTAACGTACCGTTACACCCCTAATAATTTCTGAGACAATTAATCGCCCAGCAAAATTTGTTATTGTGACAGGCCAAGTTGCATACAAATCCCTGACCTACAGCATATTTGCTCAACTCATCACATTTACTTTCAAGCAACAAACCCAGTCCCTCCACCCCACAACCCTAGGTAGTTTAAACAGAGGTTTGCCAGCTGGATTTACTCAGTTCATCAACTTGAATGTAAATCTGTGAAGTGCCATGACCTAACAGTTGTATCCTGCATTTATCTTGCATAGAGCCTCTGTGAAAGTGCACGTCTGATGCCCCTCAAGTGGTAAGAAAGTGGAAGCAAGTGATCATTTGAATGCAGAAAAGAAAATGTGAAGAAAACTAGAAGGTGAGATCACAGTCAGGGTTATTTATTCACTATTCAGTGCGTTAAAAATATTTGAAACTCTTATTGTTCTTGAAGGGGAGATGTCATTAGCTTCCTTCTAGCAAGTGATCCATATGTAGAAGTAAGCAAACTTTATATGAATCCGGCACATCTGCCCTAAGGAGGCCTTTGCTGACTTTAGCCTTTACTGAATATCTCTGCCCACTTCAGCACCGCGGGCTTGTATCTGTTTATCCCACAGTGCTGATAGCACAGCTTAAATGGAAGGAGTGCAAGACAGCATGGCTGCCTCTCCAATGCTAAAATGTCACTTTTGAAATGCCTACATTTAAAGAGGTGTATCTGTGGCACAGAACACCTTATGCAGAGTGGATGCTGTGCTTTAGCTGCGTAGCTATGCACAGACGTTGAGCAGAGTGAGAGAGGGAGGCTGAACCCACAAGATGTTTTACTTGATAAATATTACATTCTAGACAAGAATCCTGCATTCCTAAGACGTAGGTGGCACAGAATGTGTTCATAGTCACATTTCTGTCAAAAATATGTTGGGAGTTGTTGTGCATCTTTACAACCACACTGACACGAGTTCTGTTTCTCAAAGAGGAGCATTTGGTATGAGAGAAGTCTCTTAGTTCTAACTATCAGGAGTTATGAAGCGATGGAGAGGCGTGGTTATATAATGATGTGTTTTCTTGCTGCATTTCTTCTTCTAGGTATTGATATGTTGATGCAGTCATGTTTTATGGAACATCTTAAAGTGAAAATAAACTAATTGTACTTCAGGACTGAGTGTAAGGCTTTAATGCAATAGAAGTGTTTAAATTGCTGTTACGGCATGCCGCTGTAAGTGAAATAAAATCTTTAAATGAAATTGAGCCAACGAGATGGATATTTTCAAATTACTGTCAGCTGTCAGGATTAATTCTTCAGCTAGCTGCATGTCTATGTATGCAGGCTAAATTTAAATGATTCAAAAGCTGTTTGGTATGCTTATTCTACAAAACCAACCATTTGAACTTGGTTTGAATATGTAATTTCTGTCTTTCTGCATATCTTACAGGGTTTCAACAAGCCCGTGGACACAATCATTTCTTGGGGTAATCTAAAAATATGCAGCACTGCTTGTTCAGAAAATACAAGATTTGTGAGATATTCTCTTTTTTCATACATTTCATCCAAAGCTTATTCATAGATTATATCTATGATTCTTATGTAATAAATAAATGCTGTCATTTCCAGTAGATTGATTGTCGCACATTTTCCTGTTGTAGAAGGTGAGTATTAACTGTCTGATCACATCAGATCTCGCTCGGTTTGGAGTAGAGATTTTCACAGGCCTCTATTGTAACTTTGTAAAAGTGCAGCTACAATGCTGAGTAATGAAATGGCCAGCCAAGCTGATAATGCCAAAGTGTCACTTTTGTTGTAAAATCAGCCGTGTATAATAATAATAATAATAATAATAATAATAATGAATCCAATTTATAACGCACTTTTCATTAATGAAAATCTCAAAGTGCTACAAGGAGCAACAGAATTAAATGACAATAAAACAAATAATAAAACAATTAAAATCAATAACAATATCAGCTAAGATCAAAAGTAGAATCATGAGGAGGTAGAGTATGCTTGGTCGAAAAGAAAGGTCTTCAAGCCGCTCTTAAAGTCAACCACAGACTGTGGGGCTCTTAGACAGTCAGGAAGAGAGTTCCACAGGCGGGGGGCAGCCACACTGAAAGCCCGGTCTCCCATGGTCCTTAATTTGGTTCTCGGAATGTGAAGGAGATTGCTGTTCTGTGACCGCAGCGAACGGGTGGATGAGTATGGAATAAGAATATCCTTCAGATAATCTGGTGAAGTTCCGTGTAAGCATTGATGTGTAATGAGAGCAGTTTTGTACTGAATTCTGTAGGCGACAGGAAGCCAATGAAGGTTATGGAGAATGGGCGTAATATGTTCAAATTTACGAACTCTCAACAAGATCCTTGCTGCACTGTTTTGAATATATTGAAGTTTCTGAAGGTTTTTGCCAGGGATTCCAATAAACAGGGAGTTGCAGTAGTCGAGCCTGGAGGAGACAAAAGCATGGACGAGCTTCTCAGCATCGGAAAAAGTTAGGGATGGGCGAAGTCTGGAGATGTTTCGAAGATGGAAGAAGCAAGTTTTAAACAGATGCTTAATGTGATTTTCAAATGTAAGATTGGAGTCCATTTTTATTCCAAGATTAGTAACAGAGGTGGAGAGGGGGATGTCTTGTCCAGAAAAGGAAAGTCTTGTTATAGGAGATGTTTGTACCTGGTGAGGGGTGCCAATCAGTATGGCCTCAGTCTTGGAGCAGTTTAATTGAAGAAAGTTCTGATTCATCCATGCCCTAATTGCCTCCAGGCAGGCAGAGAGGGCAGTGAGTGAAGATGGAGATGACAAGGTGGAAGATGAGGATGCTCCAGTCCTGATGTAAAGCTGTGTATCGTCGGCATAACAGTGAAAAGAAATGTTGAACTGATTAATAATTTGACCTAAAGGCAGCATGTAAAGGGAAAACAGCAGGGGCCCCAGAACCGACCCCTGAGGGACACCACAGGAGACACAAACTGTCTGGGACGTGGCGTTGCCAAGACTAACACATTCCAGCCTATTGGAGAGGAAAGATTTGAACCAGTCCAGGACTGTGTCGCAGAGACCGACCTCCACATGAAGACGGTGGAGGAGGATACTATGGTCCACAGTGTCGAAGGCTGCAGTGAGGTCAAGGAGGACAAGGATGGAGGGAGAGCCAGTGTCAGCAGCCAAGAGGACATCATTGGTAACCCTCAGCAATGCAGTCTCTGTACTGTGAGCTGCCCTGAATCCAGACTGGAACTTCTCATACAGGGAGTGTTGTTGTAGGTGATCCTGCAGCTGAGCAGCAACAGCTTTTTCCAGCACTTTAGACAGAAAAGGGAGGTGTGAAATTGGGCGGTAATTAGAAAAAATGTCGGGATCCAAATTAGATTTTTTCAGAAGAGGCCTAATGATGGCGGTTTTTAGAGGCAGTGGAACATGACCAGATTGTAGAGACTGATTTATTATTTGAGTGATAAGTGGGCCTATTGCAGAATGATTGGTTTTTATGAGAGACGAGGGGAAAGGATCCAGGGCGCAGGATGAAGGCTTCATTTTCTTGATGATGGCCTCCACCTCACTCTGAACAACTTCGTCAAAGCTGTTTAGGGTCCCAGAATGCAGACGGGTGGGTGGCACACTGAGAACGGGGAGGTTGTGGAGCTGAGATCTGATAGTGTCAACTTTGGTTTTAAAAGATGAAAGAAACAGGTCGCATTTTTGAGCAGAGTCCTCAAGAGTTTGCTTAATGGGATTAAGCAGACGAGTGATTGTGGAGAAGAGCTGTTTAGAGTTTCCAGGGCAGGTGTTGATGATGTTAGAATAATATTTGGAGCGTGCTTCTTTAAGAGAATAGGCGTATGCTTTCTGATGTTCTTTATATGCCTGCTTATGCACAGACAGACCAGATGATTTTACACGTCTCTCAATAGCACGGCCAGTTGCCTTCATCTTGCGCAGCTCATCAGTGTACCAAGGGGCTGAGCGCGAGAAAGACACCAGTCTTGTCTTTAAGGGGGCGTGTAGGTCCAGGAGCTCCCGAAGAGATTGGTTGTAGTAATCCACAGAGTCATCTGCAGATGAATGATTGACAGCGGTCAGGGTGTGAAGATCAGCAGACAGAACATCAAGGGAAATGTTTTTAAGGTCACGGAACTGGATGGGTCGTTTTGGGTTTGAAGCAGGCGAAGATGAAGGCACTTCCAGGGAGATGACCCTGTGGTCTGAGACACCCAGGTCATATACAGATAAGTTATTGATGAGTACAGTGTCTGTAATCACCAAATCCAGAGTATGCCCCCTGCTGTGCGTAGGGGCGTCAACATGTTGAGTGAGATTAAGAGAGTCCAGAAGAGACTTAAAATCTGTTGCCAGAGGTGAAGAAGAATTGTCCACGTGGATATTTAAGTCGCCAAGAAAAATAGTCTTCACAGGGGAGGTGCAGAAAAAAGTGAGGAGGTCATGCATCTCTGAGTTAAATGAAACATGCGGTTTGGGAGGTCTATAAATTAATATAACATTCATCAGGAGTGGGGCTTTGAAGCTGAAAGCCAGACATTCAAAAGAGGAAAAGTCCTGAGAAGACAGATGAGACAATTTTAAATTACTGCGATAAATTACAGCCAGACCACCACCGCGGCCAGTGCTGCGGGCTCTCTGCAGATAACTGTATCCAGAGGGACACGCCTCATTCAGAGAACTGAACACATCTGGTTGGTGCCACGTCTCTGTAAGACACATGAGGTCCAAGTTCTTCTCCAGAATGTGATCATGAATTAAACATGACTTGTTGGAAAGAGACTGCACATTGAAAAGTTCTAATTTAATACCAGTTGGAATAGGAGCTTTTTGAACCGGTTTAAGCAGACTGAAGTCCACTCCACGTTTTCCTCGCCACTTCGTGCGCAGAGGACTACAAAGGCCTACAGACGCAGCGTTCTGATGACGCCATCGAGGTGCGACACGTCTCTCAGTCCAGACAGCACTAATCGAATCAGAGTTCGCTTGAGAATAAACGGTTTTCCTTCGAGAGCTTCTATGGATGTAACGAGGTCTACGCAGAAGTCCCAGTTGTTTGATGGTGGAAATAGAAAGAGGAATGGAGCAGTTGTTAAGTTCAAACAACTGCGAAGCGGAATACGTCAACATCCACGAGCCGGAGGAGGCTAGCACAGAGCTAGCCGCTAGCAGCAGGCCCACGGCTCCGAGAAAGATATACAAGAAGGAGAGAGAGGTAACTCGAACGAGCATTACCTTGAAGGAGTACAGGAGAGAGTCCAGAACAGTCCAGAGGACACAGGAAGTTGAGAGAGGCAGCAGGTAAGCGAACAATAAGTGCAGCTACGTGATACTCGAAGCTAAATTCGTGTTGAAGCTAGCGGGAGCTAGCAGCCCCTACTATTATTAAAATTCCGGTTAGACTAGTAAAGTTTTCTATCTAATGACTCCAGCAAACAAGTCAAATCTTGGCTTCGCCACGATCTCCCATCCTGAGCAAGCACAATGGCATCAGTGGAAAGGAAAAACTCCCTTTTAGAAGGAAGAAACCTCTAGCAGACCCAGGCTCAGGACAAGCGGTCATCTGCTTTGACCGGCAACTTATGTTTGCAGATCCACAACGCAGTCAGAAAAGACAGTTGCTCTAAAACTAACTAAAACACAAAACTTAATCACAGAAAGGTAGAAATGTCCGCGTCCGATTCACACAGGTGCTGTACACAGGCTTGCGCCTGCCGCACTCTGCGTTCAAGAAAGGTAGAAAAGTTCAAAGAAAGGTAGAAATGTCCGCGTCCACTTGTACAGGTGCTGTACACAGGCTTACGCCTGTCGCACTCTGCAATCGAGAAAGGTAGAAATGTCCAACAAGGCTCGGTGAAAAAAAACAGCAGAAAGTAATAAAAAAGGCTTCAAAAAGCAAAAAGTACGAGGAGCAGCGGCAGCCAAGGTGTGCCCGCGTCCACTTCCTCCACAGGTGCTCAGTCACTGACAGGTGCTCAGTCACTGACAGGTGCTCAGTCACTGACAGGTGCTCAGTCACTGACAGGTGCTCAGTCACTGACAGGTGCTCAGTCACTGACAGGTGCTCCTGTGTCTTCATCTGTCTACAATCATCTGCAGTTGTCTTCATCTGTCTACAATCATCTGCAGTTGTCTTCAGCTGTCTACAATCATCTGCAGTGGTCTTCAGCTGTCTACAATCATCTGCAGTTGTCTTCATCTGTCTACAATCATCTGCAGTTGTCTTCAGCTGTCTACAATCATCTGCAGTTGTCTTCAGCTGTCTACAATCATCTGCAGTTGTCTTCAGCTGTCTACAATCATCTGCAGTTGTCTTCAGCTGTCTACAATCATCTGCAGTTGTCTTCAGCTGTCTACAGTCATCTGCAGTTGTCTTCAGCTGTCTACAATCATCTGCAGTTGTCTTCAGCTGTCTACAGTCATCTGCAGTTGTCTTCAGCTGTCTACAATCATCTGCAGTTGTCTTCAGCTGTCTACAATCATCTGCAGTTGTCTTCAGCTGTCTACAATCATCTGCAGTTGTCTTCAGCTGTCTACAATCATCTGCAGTTGTCTTCAGCTGTCTACAATCATCTGCAGTTGTCTTCAGCTGTCTACAATCATCTGCAGTTGTCTTCAGCTGTCTACAATCATCTGCAGTTGTCTTCAGCTGTCTACAGTCATCTGCAGTTGTCTTCAGCTGTCTACAATCATCTGCAGTTGTCTTCAGCTGTCTACTCATCTGCAGTTGTCTTCAGCTGTCTACAATCATCTGCAGTTGTCTTCAGCTGTCTACAATCATCTGCAGTTGTCTTCAGCTGTCTACAATCATCTGCAGTTGTCTTCAGCTGTCTACAATCATCTGCAGTTGTCTTCAGCTGTCTACAATCATCTGCAGTTGTCTTCAGCTGTCTACAGTCATCTGCAGTTGTCTTCAGCTGTCTACAATCATCTGCAGTTGTCTTCAGCTGTCTACAATCATCTGCAGTTGTCTTCAGCTGTCTACAATCATCTGCAGTTGTCTTCAGCTGTCTACAATCATCTGCAGTTGTCTTCAGCTGTCTACAATCATCTGCAGTTGTCTTCAGCTGTCTACAATCATCTGCAGTTGTCTTCAGCTGTCTACAATCATCTGCAGTTGTCTTCAGCTGTCTACAATCATCTGCAGTTGTCTTCAGCTGTCTACAGTCATCTGCAGTTGTCTTCAGCTGTCTACAATCATCTGCAGTTGTCTTCAGCTGTCTACAATCATCTGCAGTTGTCTTCAGCTGTCTACAATCATCTGCAGTTGTCTTCAGCTGTCTACAGTCATCTGCAGTTGTCTTCAGCTGTCTACAATCATCTGCAGTTGTCTTCAGCTGTCTACAGTCATCTGCAGTTGTCTTCAGCTGTCTACAATCATCTGCAGTTGTCTTCAGCTGTCTACAATCATCTGCAGTTGTCTTCAGCTGTCTACAGTCATCTGCAGTGTCTTCAGCTGTCTACAATCATCTGCAGTTGTCTTCAGCTGTCTACAGTCATCTGCAGTGGTCTTCAGCTGTCTACAATCATCTGCAGTTGTCTTCAGCTGTCTACAATCATCTGCAGTGGTCTTCAGCTGTCTACAATCATCTGCAGTTGTCTTCAGCTGTCTACAGTCATCTGCAGTTGTCTTCAGCTGTCTACAGTCATCTGCAGTGGTCTTCAGCTGTCTACAATCATCTGCAGTTGTCTTCAGCTGTCTACAGTCATCTGCAGTGGTCTTCAGCTGTCTACAGTCATCTGCAGTGGTCTTCAGCTGTCTACAATCATCTGCAGTTGTCTTCAGCTGTCTACAATCATCTGCAGTTGTCTTAAGCTGTCTACAGTCATCTGCAGTTGTCTTCAGCTGTCTACAATCATCTGCAGTGGTCTTCAGCTGTCTACAGTCATCTGCAGTAGTCTTCAGCTGTCTACAATCATCTGCAGTGGTCTTCAGCTGTCTGCAGCCATCTTCAGCTACAGGTAAGACATGCAGACACTGCTGTACAGCAGCCCAACAGAAACACTCAGATTAGACTAAATTAGATTACTGTTATTAGATTACCTTGCATTTCAGACACAGACCACCTTCAAAGATCGGATGTGGAACGTCAACCTCAGGTGATGCACAAGACAAGCAAAAATCTGAAACACAACATTGGCTCATTAACAAGGCTGTGTTTATTTTTATTGTAAAAACAATTTATAAACTTACCTTCAATTGTTTTGTTCTTCTCTTTGATCTTTTCTTTTAATGACTCTGTAAACAAATTGTTATTGTTGAATGATTAGGACGTGACTCAGCTGGTAAATTATTTACGTTTTATTCAAACAAAACATTTAAAAATAATACAAACCTCGGTTGTAGGTGACTGCAGAGGCAGCTGCCTTTTTACCGACAGATTTTTTTTTTTGCGGGGGCTGATAGTCGGACACAGAGGATTCAGGAGATTCTGAACGTGGAGAGGAGTCTGGAAAATATGAAGAAAGAGAAAACGTCAAATCAAAATTTATAGAAAAATACACGAAAAGATATTCATAAAATACTGATTGATGAAGCCAAATTATATTTATATCTTGCTCCACAGGAATTTGTGAGCCAACACAGTAAAAGTGAGTGCAGCTACTGCGTGTATGGAAGCGAATGTGTCCTAATTTTCAAATTAAAATTAAAATGATAAATAACGTTTAACATTTAATTTACAAAATATGTCCCTGTAAAAAGTGACCAAAATTAATTTTGAAATGTTAAATGTGAAAGATTAGCAGAAATGCTTTTTTTTATTTCAAAGGCAAAGCTGCATGTTTTGACTCATAAATGAAATTGCTAATAGATCATCCAAACTGTGTTTTCATTTTCATTTCAACACTGCTCATTGCGTGATACAACTACAGAGAAAACTAAGAGAAAACTGATTTTTTGTTTCGACTCCCCACCTGAGCAAAAAGTTCCATACATCAAGTAGAAGTTAGAATTTACAATTCCAATTCTTCTGCTGCCTCACACCGCGAGTTGGACCTGGATGCAGCAAACTGTAAGGAGGCGGAAGAGGAATTGGAATTGCACGTTATGTTTATTCCCACTATATTAGGCTTAGTGTATTACTAGTTGATGTTTTTCTTAGTTAATTCTAGATGTTATTACTGTTTTTCTCTTGCATTTGTTGTTGGATGTAACTGGGACCCCGTGTACATAATCTCGTTTTCATCACATGTACCACATGCGGTGCAAATGACAATAAAGACTCTCTGACTCTGACTCTGATTTATGGAACTTTTTGCGGGGTTGGGGCATGAAAACAAAAAAGCAGTTTCCTCAGTTTTCTCTGTACCGTAGTTTCCGCTCTATAAGTCGCATTGTCCAATTATTGGCAATAAATTGGAAAAATCCATAAACAAGTCACACCTCTCTATTAGTCGCATCTATTATGCGTCACCGCTGACGCATCGCGTAGGTTAAGCCCCCAGTATAGCTCTGCGTATGGCCGTACGCCGCTGTATGCCGTTCGTATGCAGAGGTACAAGCGTAGCCCCGCAGGGCATGTACGCGCCAAGCTCAAATTTTACAACCGCTTACGCAAACGTGTTGTCTCACAATAAACTGCCCGGCACCGGACTGTTTTGTATGCGACACAAATGTATTAAATTCCTCTTCTTCATCCTTGATCTGGCCTTTTCTTTTGTTTTTTTGCCAAAAGTCAAGTGATCTCTTCCTCCTCCGTTGATTCCATGACTGAAATGATGAGAAATGAATGAATTTGTCACGAGCGAATTAAACTCGGGTCCAGCGTGGCTGCGGGAGGTTCTGCAGATTTTCTGGTGTAATGGTTTGATGTGTGGGTTGCAGGACCAGCGCTCCGTTTAAAAAAAATAATTAAACTTTTTATTAACATATAAACACAAAACACCGCTGCGGCAGAAGCTGCCGGCTCTCGCCTTTTTTCCCCCCACCTGACCCGTCAATCAATTCAGTAGGCATTAGGGGTAGGCGATATGGCTCAAAACTTTTATCGTAATATTTCAGAGCATTATCACGATAACGATAAATTTCGTGATATAACCAAAAAAAAAACAGAAATCAAATTTTTTTATTTGACAAAATTAAATTAACATGTTGCTTTGCGGTATTATATAAAATTAAAAAAAAAACAACAACAAGGAGTAATTTTACTGAAATTACTTTATTTAGTAAAGTATTCAGTCTCCAAGTATAAAAAAATAAAAATGATCTGTTAATTACGGTAGGTTGAAAAAGTCTGTACAAAATATAGATCAACAAAATCCACCACAA
This sequence comes from Garcialebias charrua, assembly GCA_038048925.1. NCBI lineage: Eukaryota > Metazoa > Chordata > Actinopteri > Cyprinodontiformes > Rivulidae > Garcialebias > Garcialebias charrua. The sequence continues at coordinate 17,081 of JBBPBX010033696.1, forward strand.
AAACTAAAGTGCATGTGTAGTTTCCTAAAACAACTAAATAAAATGAAGTTTAAGATCTGTTGGGCATAAATGTAATGTTTAAATTAGCTGTAACTTTCAGAACTTGTAACAAGGTGAGCAACTGACTCTGAAGCTTGTGGTGTTTCAGCTTCGTCTGTTCATGCAGGAATTATTCATTTTTTTAACTGATCTGTTTTTGATCTCCTGCCTTTTTGGTCCATGGACCAAAGCTGCGCGTGTTTGTAATGACAGTTTAGAGCGAGGGAGACACAGCCTGCAGCGGCTGCTCAGAGCGTGGTGGGGGGAGAGAGACAAACTGTCTGTGCCTGCAGTTGGATGGAGAGACAGCTGCGATGCGCGGTTTGTTTTTAGTATTTTAGCTAGCTAGTATTGCACGCAGACTGGTGGAGGGGGTGGGCAGTTCGGTTTGGTCGTTTGAAGCGTTCGGTTGGTAAGGGGGCGGGGCGCCCAGACGTATTGCGTCATGAAATTAGCATATAATATAACTTTTTTGCCCGGGCAAGCTTTTTTTTTTTACCGGTATTACCGGGAACAATATGATATGGCCCAGCCCTAGTAGGCGTGTCAGCAAATGACCAATCAGCAACCTCAATTTGTCCCGTAGGTAAACGCTCTGGACTACAGTTGCTCAAATGACGTTAGTATTTGGTGCGAAAACACTGGAGCCTTACATTGAGCTATGGGGGTGAACTGTCTGCATACAGTGCGCGCGTACGGACACGCGTACGGTCGTACGCAGAGCTATACTGGAGCCTTTACGCGTCACGGCTGACAACCCGAAATGTGGACCGGTGGTTAGCTCTGATGCAAATGGCTGCCACACGGAAGGACTTTAACAAGATTAACATTGTAAAAACTATTATTTGTTTGCTGAAAATTATAGCAAAGATGTGTCTTAGATGAACTTTTCCTTAATAAATGCACGTACCGTATTTTCCAGAATATAGGTTGCCGCTTTTTGTCTGTTTTGCATGCCCTGCGACTTATATTTAGGTGCGAGCTATTTATGGCTTTTTATCACTTTCGGCCGCCAACGTTCTAAAATAAGCTGATTTGTAATCATTTATTAACAAAAATTTAACAGAGACACACTAACATATATTCAGCTAACTAATATTTATAGGTGCGACCTATATTCAGGTGCGACCCGTATATGGAGTTTTCCAATTTTTTGGCAATAATTGGACAATGTGACCTATATTCTGGTGCAACCTATATTCCAAAAAATACGGTATTTGTCAAATCAGCTGGATTTAAAAAGTAGTTTCGCTAGTGCACCCGCACGGGTGGGCCCGCAGCATTTTCTAAATATATATATTTTGCTGACAATATAGCAAAAGTGTTTCTGAGCTTAAAGGTATTGTGACAATATGCTAAGATAGATCTTTAGAAAGAGGAGCTACTCAACTTTGATTTTTTTGTACACAGATGCTTCGAATAATTAATATATAAAAGTATTTTTTAATAAAGCGTAGTAAAATAAATGGACAAAATGTTCCCTCGCCCGGACGCCGGTCACCGGGGCCCCACTCTGGAGCCAGGCCCGGAGGTGGGGCACGTTGGCGAGCGCCTGGTGGCCGGGCTTTCACCCATGGAGCTCGGCCGGGCACAGCCCGAAGAGGAGACGTGGGTCCCCCTTCCCATGGGCTCACCACCTATGGGAGGGGCCAAAGGGGTCGGGTGCAATGTGGGATGGGTGGTGGCCGAGGGCGGGGACCCTGGCGGTCTGATCCTCGGCTACAGAAGCTGGCCATTGGGACATGGAATGTCACCTCTCTGGTGGGGAAGGAGCCTGAGCTAGTGTGTGAGGTTGAGAGGTTCCGGCTAGAAATAGTCGGACTCACCTCAACGCATGGCTCTGGCTCTGGAACCAGTTTCCTTGAGAGGGGTTGGACACTCTTCTACTCTGGAGTTGCCCCTGGTGAGAGGCGCCGAGCAGGAGTGGGCATACTTGTTGCCCCCCATCTTGGTGCCTGTACGTTGGGGTTCACCCCGGTGAACGAGAGGGTAGCCTCCCTTCGCCTACGTGTGGGGGGACGGGCTCTGACTGTTGTTTGTGCCTATGCGCCAAACGGCAGCGCAGATTACCCACCCTTTTTGGAGTCCTTGGAGGGGGTATTGGAGAGTGCGCCTCCTGGGGACTCCCTTGTTCTGCTGGGGGACTTCAACGCTCACGTGGGCAATGACAGTGAGACCTGGAGGGGTGTGGTTGGGAGGAACGGCCCCCCTGATCTGAACCCGAGTGGTGTTTTGTTGTTGGACTTCTGTGCTCGTCATGGATTGTCCATAACGAACACCATGTTCAGGCATAAGGGTGTACATATGTGCTCTTGGCACCAGGACACCCTAGGTCGCAGTTCGATGATCGACTTTGTTGTTGTCTCATCTGATCTGCGGCCGCATGTCCTGGACACTCGGGTGAAGAGAGGGGCGGAGCTGTCAACTGACCACTACCTGGTGGTGAGTTGGCTCCGATGGTGGGGGAGGATGCCGGTCAGACCTGGCAGACCCAAACGTATTGTGAGGGTCTGCTGGGAACGTCTGGCAGAGTCTCCCGTAAGACGGAGCTTTAACTCCCACCTCCGGGAGAGCTTTGAACACGTTCCGAGGGAGGCGGGGGACATTGAGTCCGAGTGGGCCATGTTCCGCGCCTCTATTGTCGAGGCAGCTTATCAGAGTTGTGGCCGCAAGGTTGTTGGTGCCTGTCGTGGTGGCAACCCTCGAACCCGGTGGTGGACACCGGCGGTGAGGGATGCTGTCATGCTGAAGAAGGAGTCCTATTGGGCCTTTTTGGCCTGTGGGACCCCGGAAGCAGCAGATAGGTACCGACAGTCCAAGCGGCATGCGGCTCGGGTGGTTGCTGAGGCAAAAACTCGGGCGTGGGAGGAGTTCGGAGAGGCCATGGAGAATGACTTCCGTACGGCTTCGAGGCGATTCTGGTCCACCATCCGGCGTCTCAGGGGGGGAAAGCGGTACGCGACCAACACCATTTATGGTGGGGATGGCGTGCTGTTGACCTCAACTCGGGATGTTGTGAGTCGGTGGGCGGAGTACTTCGAAGACCTCCTCAATCCTACTGGCACGTCTTCCACTGAGGAAGCGGAGCCTGGGGACTTTGGGTCGGGCTCTCCAATCTCTGGTGCTGAGGTCACCGAGGTGGTTAAAAAGCTCCGCGGTGGCAGGGCTCCGGGGGTGGATGAGATTCGCCCTGAGTTCCTTAGGGCTCTGGATGTTGTGGGGTTGTGTTGGCTTACGCGACTCTGCAATATCGCGTGGACATCGGGGGCAGTTCCCTTGGATTGGCAGACTGGGGTGGTGGTTCCTCTATTCAAAAAGGGGGACCGTAGAGTGTGTTCCAACTATAGGGGGATCACACTCTTAAGCCTCCCTGGTAAGGTCTATTCAGGGGTTCTGGAGAGGAGGGTCCGTCGGATAGTCGAACCTCGGATTCAGGAGGAACAGTGTGGTTTTCGTGCTGGTCGTGGAACACTGGACCAGCTCTACACCCTCAGCAGGGTCCTGGAGGGTAGCGTGGGAGTTTGCCCAACCAGTTTACATGTGCTTTGTGGACTTGGAAAAGGCATTCGACCGCGTCCCTCGGGGGGTTCTGTGGGGGGTACTCCGGGAGTATGGGGTACCAGGCCCATTGATATGGGCTGTTAGGTCCCTGTACGACCGGTGTCAGAGCTTGGTCCGCATTGCCGGCAGTAAGTCAGGCTCGTTTCCAGTGAGAGTTGGACTCCGCCAAGGTTGCCCTTTGTCACCGATTCTGTTCATAACTTTTATGGACAGAATTTCTAGGTGCAGCCAAGGTGTTGAGAGGATCCGTTTTGGTGGCCTTAGAATCGCTTCTCTGTTTTTTGCAGATGATGTGGTCCTATTGGCTTCATCAGATCGTGATCTACAGCTTTCGCTGGAGCGGTTTGCAGCCGAGTGTGATGCGGCCGGGATGAGGATCAGTTCCTCCAAATCCGAGGCCATGGTCTTGAGCCGGAAAAGGGTAGCATGCCCTCTCCGGGTCGGGGAGGAGGTCCTGCCCCAAGTGGAGGAGTTTAAGTATCTCGGGTCTTGTTCACGAATGAGGGAAAACTGGAGCGTGAGATCGATAGGCCCTCTGTAACAGCCAGTATCTGTAATGTGTTGTTTTAAAATTAGCTCTTTTTTTATTACTCATTTGACTTACTGTTAGTGCTAGCTTAAGATAACTTACCGAAACTCGTCTGAGCGCGCCGCCATGAGCTGCTCCTTTTAGCATGAGACCTGCCGAATCCGAAGCTAATGTTAGCTTGTTCCTCTTCCGGTGTTCGCCAGCTCCGCTCGTTGCACGCGGAGATTTTGGGAGTTATCGCTGTTCCAGTCAAGACAACACAAAGTTCACCAAGTGTCTCCCGTAAATTAATCCGTAAGGAGAAGGTCCTCGCTGCTGCGAGGCTGCTGCAAGGCTGCAACGAGGCTGTACAATTGAAGCTCCGCTCCATCCGCCAGAAGCAGTGTCCCGTTGCCGCCGGTCCCTATGCCGGGAGTCCGCTCGTTTAATTTTTGCCGGCTGCGCGTTGGGAGCGATCGCAAATACACTAAAAATTGAACTAAAACATAAAAATAACAATTATACTTTATTTATAAAGCCATTTAAAAAAAACACAGCTGCAACAAAGTGCTGTACACATGAAATTAAGAACATATAAACAAAAGATGAGATGAAATCATGAAAAACAACAGTCATGTGTTTAATACAGAAGTGGGTTGAGCCTAACCAGGGGTTGCTAGGTGAGGGGCTGGACTCAGGTTTGAGGTGATTGGCTACGGCTTGTGACGTCAATAACTGCAGGAAGTGTGAATCCAGGTGTATTTATCAAAAATAAATAAATCTACTTAGAGTAAATAAACCACTGGGTGCATTTTTTTGGCACAAGGACTGTTTTTTTATGAAGTAAATACCCAAAGTTGAGTAAAAAAAACATTAAAAAGTGAATTTTGCATCTGTGGTCCCCTTTAAGCAATTTAAGTGAAGATTTAAGCAATTTGTCTTCAGTTTGGGAAGCCGAAGTTAGTTCGAGTGATGAACAAGAAACAGCTGGTTATAATGTAGGTCTGCAGCCACATTTTATTTGAGCCTTACCGTTCAGGGAGCGAGGGAGACTTCGAGATTTTAGAGAAGGTAGGTTCTGAGGTGAAAGGAATGGAACCCGATCTTAGGCCCTGTTTACACGGACACTGTGGGGGGAAATGGAACTTTTGGGTATGTTAATTAGATTAAAAGTTTTGCGTTGACACGGATCTGCTCGAATCTCCCACCTCCCTCATGCACCCCCCCTTTCAACCATTGCGCATGCGTGCTGCTGAACCTTCACCCACTGTGCATGCGTGCTGCCTCACTCTGCTAGCAGTCTGCTACTTTCTTTTGTGCTAAAAGTTGAGCTAACAACAAGTTAACAAGAAGTTAAAGCTGGATTTTGGATAAGAGTCGACAGATTTGACACCAAGTGGGTCCCGCTTCATCTAACAAGCTGCACACCAGACGCTGAGTGGACTGTAGACCAGAACCGGACTTTACTCAGTGATAAACAGCTGACTTACAGCAGGTAAATCAACGTTCTTAAAGTGTATGTTTCATGTTAGTTTTTTGGGCAGAAACATAATATTTAGAGGTAATAAGTAATTTTGATAATCCTCCCTGCTTTCCAAATTAATACCAATAGCCTTACAGACACAAATCAGGGGGAAAAAACAGAGCCTTAAAAAAAACGCGCGGTTTAGGAGTCACGTGACAGTGACGAAAGTAGAGGGGGCGTCATAGTCGGAAGTTGTTGTTTTGTATTGAGTTGTATTGAAGTGAAAAAGGTCCAATAATGGTCATAATGGTTAATATTTGTGTGTGCGGGGGTTGTTCGAACTCCAGTTTGTCTGGACATCGATTTCCTGCACCAAAAAAACCCAGCTTTCAGAGCTTGTGTGAGGTTTGTCCAGATGAAAAGGCAGGATTTCACCAACAGAAGCGTCATGACCAACTCTGTGATTTGACAGCATTTGTCAAGGAGGATTACATCGACAGCGACCTGAACGAATACAGGATTGACTTCAGAAGTAAGGACATGAATATAATTTATTAATCTTTTGATTGAAAGTGGTTTAGGTTAGGAGCTATAAATTCCAAAATATACAGAGCTAAACCGCAGCTAGGTCCACCCGGTTGCGTCTTCAAAAATTAATAAAAAATCGAATTTCATCTCAAATGTGCTATATAGGCAATCGTTTAGTAAAAAAGCCCTGTATAATTACACTCTGAATGCAGAAAAAATATCCACCGAGTGGTTTAGGAGATATAAGTGACTTTAGATGGAACAAAATACGATGCTAATTTTAAGCTAGCGCGACCATGTTGCATGTCTTCAAAAATTAATAAAAAATCGAATTTCATCTCAAATGTGCTATACAGGCAATCGTTTAGTAAAAAAGCCCTGTATAATTGCACACTGAAAGCAGGAAAAATATCCACCGAGTGGTTTAGGAGATATAAGTGACTTTAGATGGAACAAAATACGATGCTAATTTTAAGCTAGCGCGACCATGTTGCATGTCTTCAAAAATTAATAAAAAATCGAATTTCATCTCAAATGTGCTATACAGGCAATCGTTTAGTAAAAAAGCCCTGTATAATTGCACACTGAAAGCAGGAAAAATATCCACCGAGTGGTTTAGGAGATATAAGTGACTTTAGATGGAACAAAATACGATGCTAATTTTAAGCTAGCGCGACCATGTTGCATGTCTTCAAAAATTAATAAAAAATCGAATTTCATCTCAAATGTGCTATACAGGCAATCGTTTAGTAAAAAAGCCCTGTATAATTGCACACTGAAAGCAGGAAAAATATCCACCGAGTGGTTTAGGAGATATAAGTGACTTTAGATGGAACAAAATACGATGCTAATTTTAAGCTAGCGCGACCATGTTGCATGTCTTCAAAAATTAATAAAAAATCGAATTTCATCTCAAATGTGCTATACAGGCAATCGTTTAGTAAAAAAGCCCTGTATAATTGCACACTGAAAGCAGGAAAAATATCCACCGAGTGGTTTAGGAGATATAAGTGACTTTAGATGGAACAAAATACGATGCTAATTTTAAGCTAGCGCGACCATGTTGCATGTCTTCAAAAATTAATAAAAAATCGAATTTCATCTCAAATGTGCTATACAGGCAATCGTTTAGTAAAAAAGCCCTGTATAATTGCACACTGAAAGCAGGAAAAATATCCACTGAGTGGTTTAGGATGGAAAAAGTAATTGTTTAGGGAGCTAAGGCTAAAGTAGTTAAATCCATCAGTGGTGTAATTAATGCTGTATCTCTATATTTAGGCTATATGTAATATAAACCATTTTTAGCTTTAGGTAGTATATATCTAGAAGTTATTTGGCTAGATATTTGATGTAATAGTCAGAGATGACATACTTATGTCAAAACAACTTTGTAATCTGTCGCCTCCTCCTGGTGCAATCCCATATCTTTCTTAGCTAAAGCACAAACGTTCCCCTCCTGTGATGTCACTTCCGGTTTACCGCTGAGAGCACTATTTTTAGACAGAGTAGCGAGGGAAGACAAAAAAGGTAGTAGTAGCACATTTTATTTTGAGATATGATCCGTATTTTTGATGAAAATTGGAGTTTTAGACATGTTAGGTTGAAAAGGCAACAACATTATATTAAAGTGAAAGATACACTTTAATATAATGTTTGCTTGTGTTTAATTTGATCACACAACAACGGAGTTTTTATTTATTTATTTCTGCCAGGTGAAGAAGCTGTCGTTCCAACAGGCAGACCGTGGTTCTGATGAGTCCATATGAACACACAGCAAGAGTCCAGTTCATTAACGTAGTTACAGTTCGGTTCACGTGTTTTAATAGTGTTCAGTTTAATTCTCAGTGTTTGTGTTACGTAAACTTTGTGGTGCTGAATAAATAAATAAATAAAAAATAAACCTGGTGTCTTCATTTTCACAGCACGTTACGCACTGTTTAAAAAATGTAACGAGTCCAGATAGATACTGTAGTTCAGATAAATTTACATCTCCCACGCCAACATAAATACTGTTTATTATTGTTAAACTGTTATATTTTGCAGCGTGACACGTGAAATGTCAGACTGCCCTAGACTTTTTTTTTTTTTTTTTTTAAACTTTATTTAACAATTAACAATACAAAACAAACAAGTACCAATTCTTACAATCATCAGTTATAAAAGGTGATTCATGACAAAGTGTAAATAAAACAGATAAAGAGCAATAATAAAAAAATAAAAAATATATATAAAAATACAAACTATATCAGGAAATTGAAATCAGCCAAGAAACTAAGAAATTTGCCAGCATTTTTTTCATTTACATATTTTAAAGATTTTGCATAGGACTTTAGCTCATTCTTCCAGTGGTTCACATTAGGTTTACATTTGAAAAAACGACATTTATGAACGTAATGTTTAGCCAATAAAATCAAATTATTGATAGCATATTCATTATTTTCAATCGTGTTAATTAACCCAAATTTAATTTCTTTCAAAGTGAGAGTCAGTAGCTGAATCCCTTTGGATTGGATCCACATTTTAAAATCAAGCCAAAATTGTTTAACTACCCTGCAATCAAAGAAAAGATGTTCCAGGTTCTCACTCTCTGTTTCACAAAAAACACAATTTCCAGTGTCCATTTTAAATTTTTTCCTTAGAAATTCCTTAGTAGGATAAATTCTATTTAAGATTTTAAATTGAACTTCTTTGGCTTTAGGCGGGACTGGATATGATAAAAAATTAGTTCTGATCTTTTTAATGTCTGCTTTACTAAAGTCCTTCAGAATATATTGTCTCCTATTTAAATTAGGAGAATAGTGATGCAGTAATTTGTTTCTCAAAAATTTGTTGTTGCATTGATAATCAGAGACAGCAACTCCATCAATACAGAGTTGTTTCAGACCAGGGGAAATATCAGAGAATAAAATATCTTGTCTCACCATAGCCCTAAGAGAGACTGGAATAGCCTTTAAAATTTGGTTATATTTTTTCTCATCACAATGTAGTTGAAATTTTTTACAGAACTCTTGATATTGTAAGATGTTTCCTTCGTTGTCCATGAAATGCGCCACAGCCCATACCCCTTTAGAACACCATTCCTCGATAAATATAGATTTTTTGTTAATTAGAATGTACCTATTGTTCCACACTGGTGTATTGTGTGGTGTGAAATTATGACTGAAAGTAAGTTTCCAGTAAAGAAGAACCTGTTTATGAAATTCTGAGAGTTTCACTGGCAATCTGCTAAATTCAAAATCACATTTTAAGAGAAAATGAAGTCCCCCTATCTTATTGAACACCAAATTGGGTATATATGACCATAATTGAAAGATTATTATTTAGAAAAGATTTTAGCCATTTAAGTTTCAACGTACCATTCATAATTTCAAAGTCTATTGCATTCCCTCCACCATCTTCGTAAGTTTTAATCAAGTCATTTTTACATATATAGTGATTTTTTTTCCTCCAAATGTAATTAAAATTTAAAGATCCACTGACGTGATTTTTCTACTATTCATCAAATTGCTCAAAAATATATATATATTATCATTTAAATATGTTAGTTTTTGCAAACAAAATGATAAATCACTTTAATTTTGCTTTAAAAGTGATTTTGAACTTCAAGCTGTGTTTAATCATGGGAAATCCGTTTACACCCGAACGCACCATCTGTGATGTCATGTGCAGAGTTGAGGCAGAGCTCTTGGCTTGTCACGGTATGAGCAGCTCACATAAAAGTAAGTCTGATACGGCATCAGATCTAAATTAGATCCTGCTGTTTCTTGTTCCATCACCCAAACTATTTTCTGCTTCCCAAAATGAAGACAAATAGCTTAAATCTTCACCTAGATTGCTAAATTAGTCAGGTTTTAAAATGTCTGCTATTGAAGAGACTGGAGCCCTCTGCCTCTCACTCTGCACATTACATCACAGATGGTGCGTTCAGGTGTAAACGGATTTCCCATGATTAAACACGGCTTGAAGTTCAAAATCACTTTTAAAGCAAAATTAAAGTGATTTATCATTTTGTTTGCAAAAATTAACATTTAAATGATAATATATATATATTTTGAGCAATTTGATGAATAGTAGAAAAATCACGTCAGTGGATCTTTAAAGTATTGATAGCCTTTATCATCTTGGTTGATATAGGAAGGGAATATGCTGGATAAATAAATCTGGAAAGACTGTCCATCTTAGTTAATAAAATCCTACCAAAAATTGAAATGTCCCTCTGTGACCACCTATTTAGAATCGATTTACATTTGTCAATATTGTTCCAAATATTCACCTTGTCAGAGACCATTTTATCCTTTGTTATCACTACACCCAAGTATTTTACCTCTTTTTTAACATTTATGTTACATAATGATAACGTCGGCTGATCCTTCAGGGAAAATAGCTCACATTTATTAATATTTAATCGAAGTCCCGAGGCTTTAGAAAAAAGATCTATGGTTTGAAGTGCTACAGGAATCTGATCTTCATTTTTCAAGAAAAGGGTTGTATCATCAGCTAGTTGACTTATTATTATTTGCTTGTCCATTACATCAATTCCAGTTATTCCACAGTTTTTAATTAGTATGGACAGCATCTCTGCGACCATTATGAATAACAATGGTGAACTTCCACAGCCTTGGCGGATTCCTCTACTAATACTGAATCTGTTACAGGTTCCATGACTTAGGGTTACACAACTGTTTATGTCTTTATACAGCATCTTAATTAAATCTCTGAAGTTTTCGCCAAATCCTAAATGAGTAAGTGTTTTAAAGATAAATGTATGTTCAACAGAGTCGAATGCTTTGTAAAAATCTAAGAAAAGAATAAATCCGTTTCCGTCAATCAAATCACTGTAATCAATTAAGTCTAAAACAAGTCTAATATTATTGAATAAATCGTCCTTTCAGAAAACCTGATTGAGTTTCACTAATTATATCTGAAATTCCTTTCTTGAGTCTAGCTGCAATAGCAGCAGAATTTTTTTTATAATCCGTATTCAGTAAGGTAATAAGTCTTAAGTTATCTAAATGTCTTTTATCTTTGCCTGATTTAGGGATCAGAACAATCAGTCCTTGTTTCATACTTGACATCAATTCTCCTTTATCAATACAATCCAATAAGGCTTTAAATAGTATTTTCCTTATATCTTCCCAAAAAATTGTAAAAATTTACAGTGAGACCGTCAGAGCCTGGGGATTTATTTGAGGTCATTTTCATAATAACTGAATCCAGCTCCTCCATTTTAAATTCAGCATCACAATTTTCTTTGAAGGAAGTCTCAATCTTTGGTATCAGAGTAGAGATGCTATTAAAAAAACATTCACAGTCTTCTTCTGAGTACTTAGCTGAGTATAGTTCAGAATAAAATTTAAACACTTCTTTCTCTAATATTTTAGGATCTTTACATTCATTCTCATTTATTAAAAGACTTGAGATACAGTTATTCTGCTGTCTGCTACGTTCTAAGTTAAAGAAATAAGAGGAGTTCTTTTCCCCTGCCTCAATCCACTTTGCACGAGATCTCACAAAAGCACCTTGTGCTCGGTTCAGATAAAGTTGATCTAGTTTGGATTGTAATTCCATGAGATTATTTTTCTCTTCATTATTTAGATCCTGTTTGATACAGCATTGGTGTATTTCTTTTAAAATATTACTTTCATATCTTTTTTGCTCATAATTTTGGTTTTTACTAAATTTGATGCTAAATTCTCTTATTTTAAACTTGAGAAATTCCCATTTATTGATGTATCCTATGATCGAGTCATTAAATTCAACTTCATTAATCAAATCTCTAATTTTTTTTACAATATTCCTCACATTGTAACAGTTTGGCATTGAATTTCCAGTAGCCCTTTTTGTGTGATTTCTTAACTACAGGTTCCAGATTCAGTTCTATGAAGCAGTGGTCTGAAAGAGGAGCTTTTGAAGTTTCAATTCTTTAAGTGTGATTTAATACTGCGGTGAGAGTTAGCCTAGCGTAGCTACAAACCGGGCTAATCAAAGCTAACCGAGCTGGATCACCGTAACCGGGTGCCGTAGCTGCGGAGCTGAGGGCTTCGTTAACAAATAAACCGGAAAAATACGCTGGTTGTTACGAAGAAACGCGGGTCGGCACGCTGGAGGTGCTTTTCTGCAGCGAAAGAAAACAACAAAGCTGGGAGTGGAGACTACGGGCTACAAGCTAACGCTAGCCATGTGTTGCTGATAAAAGCTAACGCGAGTGGGCCGGGAGCCGTGAACGCGACCTGGGGCTTCGAGCTGGATCAGGCGCCGCGAGTGGGCCGGGAGCCGTGGACGCCACCTGGGGCTTCGAGCTGGGCCGAGCGCCGTGGGCGAGCCAGGGGACCACCGCATGGGACCGGGCTGGTGTCGGAGCTGCGCCTGAAGCTATTGGAGTTGTGTGCTGTGCTGACTGGGGCTGCATCGGATCTAGTGAGCAAAGCCTCTTCGGATGATGGAGCTGATTGCTGCAGGCTGCTGAAACCGTGAGTTCTGTTCTAATAACACCGGAGCTGCTGCGACTGTAGGAGGCCCAACACTGTGTGCAAACCGGAGGACCGCCGTCTAAGCCAGGCTAGTGAGCCAACCTATTCGGAAAACAGATCTGATTGCTGCAGACTACTGAGACCGTGAGTTCTGAACTAACTGCTGATCAGGGCACTGGGCCACAGCCACCATTGTTAGGCCTGTGAGCCTCGTGGAAGGGCCACGTGGTTCAGTAAACAAACCATCAACCAGAGACCTGCTACCACTAGACTACAAACTCTGTAAGTAATGACGAAAATGACGAAAAAAGGTGGACAAAAGACACCAGAGTCGGAGGGAAACAACTCAACAGAAATGCAAGACTTTAAAAAATCACCATTGGTGGGATGTAACTAAGTACAAATACTTTGTTACTGTACTTAAGTACATTTTTCATGTATCTGTACTTTACTTAAGTAGAGTTAAACATGGGTACTTTTTACTTTTACTCCACTACATTTTACATGAAGTATCTGTACTTTCTACTACACTACATTTCTATAATGTGTTGAGTTACAAGTTACATTCACGTTGCAGCTTTTTGATTTGTCGTTAGTTTGAAATGATGTCAAGAGGGGAGTTGGTCCATTGAATCACTGCAAAGTGGACAGGTAACATTACACCCGCCTTCAAGAAGAGCTGAATCAATGACATATATTCTAGTATATACATTGAGCTGGGAGCACCCACAGCACCACTAACACACTCAAAATGGATTCCACCACAGAGATTCTGCCAGAAAATACACCAACACCCATGGCCTTATTGAAACATTATTCAAAGACTATTTTAATATTACTGAAAGACTATTGAAAGACTGTTCAGTCAGATTCTGTTCAGACAGATTCTCTCTCCCAAAAGAGCCAGACTGGACTCAAAAAACTTTGAAAACCAACTTCTTCTGAACTTGAACAAGAAATTCTTGCTGCAATATTAAAATGTGTCAGTTCATGATGTTAGGAGACAAGAGATTTCTCCAAATGACTCAACACTCAGGTCCAAGTTTTGAAAATGGTGTCAGGAAGTATAAAATATTGACCCATTACAAGGTTGACTTGACAGTATTTTAACTAGAGTTGATGACAAACTGCAGTTGAAATGATCAGATGTTCCTTTGTTAGTTGTGTCTAATGCTCCTTTTTTTCTGTCAGACAACTTTTACTTAAATGTGTTTACTGCAGTTAAAATGACACATTGGTTTGTGTTAAATAAAAACTTTCACAGGTATAATCTTTCTTATTTTGCTTAATGTCATTTAACTCTGTAGGTCATCCCTGAAATTCTGACGCACAGAATCACAAGTCCAAGTGTGAACTGTGTCACAGAGTAAACACAATAAAAACATGTACAGTACTGTATTATCTGCAGCATTGTTCATTAAAATGACTCAACACTATTAATGTATTACAGAAAATATACATACAGTATGCACACTTATGATATTGTAGATCATTGGATTAGGTAATACATTCAGCAAGTACTTTTACTTTAATACTTTTAAGTATTTTTAAAATCAAGTACTTATTTACTTCTACTTAAGTAAAAACATTAATATGGTACTTCTACTTTTACTAGAGTACATTTTTGTCTGTTTATTTGTACTTTTACTTAAGTACAGTGTTTGAGTACTTTCTCCACCACTGAAAATCACTAAACTCTATAAGTGAAAAACTATCAAAATTATCAGCAAAAATTGATTCACAGGCCGGTCTGGTTGATGAAATAAGACAACTGAAAGATCTGTTAATTAGCAAAGACAATAAAATAGCTGAACTGGAAAATAAAATAGATGACATGGAAAAATACAAAAAAACAACGTGGTGATCACAGGACTTGATGTTAGTAAGTGTCGGACATATAAACAAGCTCTCACTAACACTGGCCCAACTGAGGATGCACCACAGGAAGAACTAGAGACTCTGGAGGAGACTGTAGTAAATTTTTTATGGGACAATTACTATGACATAAAATATGAAACGTGGTGATCACAGGACTTGATGTTAGTAAGTGTCGGACATATAAACAAGCTCTCACTAACACTGGCCCAACTGAGGATGCACCACAGGAAGAACTAGAGACTCTGGAGGAGACTGTAGTAAATTTTTTATGGGACAATTACTATGACATAAAATATGAGGACATTTCGTTCTGTTACACCCTGCCCAGTAAACCACCAAATACCAAACCGTCGGTAGTCGTCGAGTTCGTTAGCAGGAAGTTTAGAAACTATGTAATTAGTCAATCAAAGCTACTAAAGGAAACAAAAGTGTACATAAATGAACACCTAACAAAAAAAAATGGAAAAATTGCAAAGGAAGCAAGGTGGCTAAAAAGCCAACACAAAATAGCATCAACATGGACAAGAAATGGAAACATCTTTATCAAAACACATGAAGGAGCTAACCCTAAAATGATAAAAGAACTGAAGGATCTAGATGAGTTCAAGGGAGGACAAATTACAAATCAATGAAACAACTGAAATGAACAAATACATTAAAACATGACAACATACGAAGACTCAGAACCTAAAATATATAATGTTAATGATGTTATTGATGCTAACTTTTTTCCAGTAATAAAAGATAGCGAATACTACAATGAAGAGCAATTTAATGACATCAATATAACAAATGGAGTTCTCTCTATTATTCACTTTAACAGCAGAAGTATAAATGCAAATATATCCAAAATAACAGATTACTTAAAACAGTTAAACAGAACTTTTACAATAATAGCACTGTCAGAGACATGGCTCAATGATGATAACACAAGTAATATTCACATCGAAGGGTATGAATTATTTCACATGAACAGAAATAATAAAAGAGGTGGTGGTGTCGCTCTATATGTAATGAATGAAATAAAATGTAAATTAAATAATGAAATGTCAATAATAGTTGATAATATTATGGAAATGATAACAATAGAAATAATAAACAAAAATGATAAAAACATAATAATAAGTTGTGTATATAGATCACCAGGATCAAATATAGAAATATTCACTGATAAAATCTTGGAGCTATTGGAGAAGAGTTTTAATAAAAAAGTTTTTTTGTGTGGAGACTTTAACATTGATATGGGAAATAAAACAGATTCAAATAACATCAGTACATTTATAAATTCAATGTACAGTTTAAATATGTATCCGTTGATATCCAAGCCAACAAGAATTACAACTCATAGTGCCACAATAATTGATAATATTTTCACAAATATAACAAACGGAGAGGTGATAGGTGGTATTTTAACGACCGACTTAAGTGATCATTTACCAGTTTTCACAATCTATAAAAATGATCAAAGTATCACAGAAGCAGTTAAAACAAAGAAAAAGATCATAAACACATCAAAAAAAGTTTTGGAAAAATTAAAAGAGGATCTAGATAAACAAGACTGGAATGAAGTGTATG
>JBBPBX010033697.1:7334-33104 GCA_038048925.1 Garcialebias charrua
ATACTGTATACTGTATATATACACTGTGTGTGCATATATAAATATATGTATATTTTTATTTAAACATTTATTTTACCAGGAAAGAAATCCATTGATATTATTAATCTCTTTTACTAGTATGTGGGATCATTAATACCCTGAGTGTGTGTGTGTGTGTGTGTGTGCACGCATGTGTGTGTGTGTGTGCTAAGTTATAAATCTTGCAAAATAATAGTCTTGCACAGTTTTTCCATGTTGCCACTCTGAACCATTGAGGCATCTTCTTCTCCGGTGATGTCGACGTACAATTCAGTGTTCAATCCATGGCTCAAGTTGACCTCTGACCTCACAGTTAGTTGACATCTTCTTGGCAATGCTGATGATGTCATTTCCTGTCTGTGAGGGCACATCTGTGTACTGCTCTTGGTCGTGTGGTAACCATGACAACCAGCATCAGAAGAAGAAGTGGGGTCATGTGACCGTGTTGTTTTTTCCTGCTCTGACAGGAAGTAAGCGTGTGAGGCACCACATCGCGTGTCAGCATCTTCACAGCGAGCGGTGTTGCATGACAAGCTGCGACCGCACACGCAGACACGTGTTGTTGGAGCAGAACATCATGCTCTGATGTTCCATCATGTTCTGATGTTTCATCATGTTCTGATGTTTCATCATGTTCTGATGTTTCATCATGTTCTGATGTTTCATCATGTTCTGATGTTTCATCATGTTCTGATGTTTCATCATGTTCTGATGTTCCATCATGTTCTGATGTTTCATCATGTTCTGATGTTTCATCATGTTCTGATGTTTCATCATGTTCTGATGTTTCATCATGTTCTGATGTTTCATCATGTTCTGATGTTTCATCATGTTCTGATGTTTCATCATGTTCTGATGTTTCATCATGTTCTGATGTTTCATCATGTTCTGATGTTTCATCATGTTCTGATGTTTCATCATGTTATGATGTTTCATCATGTTCTGATGTTTCATCATGTTCTGATGTTTCATCATGTTCTGATGTTTCATCATGTTCTGATGTTTCATCATGTTATGATGTTTCATCATGTTATGATGTTTCATCATGTTCTGATGTTTCATCATGTTCTGATGTTTCATCATGTTCTGATGTTTCATCATGTTATGATGTTTCATCATGTTATGATGTTTCATCATGTTATGATGTTTCATCATGTTATGATGTTTCATCATGTTATGATGTTTCATCATGTTATGATGTTTCATCATGTTATGATGTTTCATCATGTTCTGATGTTTCATCATGTTCTGATGTTTCATCATGTTCTGATGTTTCATCATGTTATGATGTTTCATCATGTTATGATGTTTCATCATGTTCTGATGTTTCATCATGTTCTGATGTTTCATCATGTTATGATGTTTCATCATGTTCTGATGTTTCATCATGTTATGATGTTTCATCATGTTCTGATGTTCCATCATGTTCTGATGTTTCATCATGTTCTGATGTTTCATCATGTTCTGATGTTTCATCATGTTCTGATGTTTCATCATGTTATGATGTTTCATCATGTTCTGATGTTTCATCATGTTCTGATGTTTCATCATGTTCTGATGTTTCATCATGTTCTGATGTTTCATCATGTTCTGATGTTTCATCATGTTCTGATGTTTCATCATGTTCTGATGTTCCATCATGTTCTGATGTTTCATCATGTTCTGATGTTTCATCATGTTCTGATGTTTCATCATGTTCTGATGTTCCATCATGTTCTGATGTTCCATCATGTTCTGATGTTTCATCATGTTCTGATGTTTCATCATGTTCTGATGTTCCATCATGTTCTGATGTTTCATCATGTTCTGATGTTTCATCATGTTCTGATGTTTCATCATGTTCTGATGTTCCATCATGTTCTGATGTTCCATCATGTTCTGATGTTTCATCATGTTCTGATGTTTCATCATGTTCTGATGTTTCATCATGTTCTGATGTTTCATCATGTTCTGATGTTTCATCATGTTCTGATGTTTCATCATGTTCTGATGTTCCATCATGTTCTGATGTTTCATCATGTTCTGATGTTTCATCATGTTCTGATGTTTCATCATGTTCTGATGTTCCATCATGTTCTGATGTTTCATCATGTTCTGATGTTTCATCATGTTCTGATGTTTCATCATGTTCTGATGTTTCATCATGTTCTGATGTTTCATCATGTTCTGATGTTTCATCATGTTCTGATGTTTCATCATGTTCTGATGTTTCATCATGTTCTGATGTTTCATCATGTTCTGATGTTTCATCATGTTCTGATGTTTCATCATGTTCTGATGTTTCATCATGTTATGATGTTTCATCATGTTATGATGTTTCATCATGTTCTGATGTTTCATCATGTTCTGATGTTTCATCATGTTCTGATGTTCCATCATGTTCTGATGTTTCATCATGTTCTGATGTTTCATCATGTTCTGATGTTTCATCATGTTCTGATGTTTCATCATGTTCTGATGTTTCATCATGTTCTGATGTTTCATCATGTTATGATGTTTCATCATGTTCTGATGTTTCATCATGTTCTGATGTTTCATCATGTTCTGATGTTTCATCATGTTCTGATGTTTCATCATGTTCTGATGTTTCATCATGTTCTGATGTTTCATCATGTTCTGATGTTCCATCATGTTCTGATGTTCCATCATGTTCTGATGTTTCATCATGTTCTGATGTTCCATCATGTTCTGATGTTCCATCATGTTCTGATGTTTCATCATGTTCTGATGTTTCATCATGTTCTGATGTTTCATCATGTTATGATGTTTCATCATGTTATGATGTTTCATCATGTTCTGATGTTTCATCATGTTATGATGTTTCATCATGTTATGATGTTTCATCATGTTCTGATGTTTCATCATGTTCTGATGTTTCATCATGTTCTGATGTTTCATCATGTTCTGATGTTTCATCATGTTCTGATGTTTCATCATGTTATGATGTTTCATCATGTTCTGATGTTTCATCATGTTCTGATGTTTCATCATGTTCTGATGTTTCATCATGTTCTGATGTTTCATCATGTTCTGATGTTCCATCATGTTCTGATGTTTCATCATGTTCTGATGTTTCATCATGTTCTGATGTTTCATCATGTTCTGATGTTCCATCATGTTCTGATGTTTCATCATGTTATGATGTTTCATCATGTTCTGATGTTTCATCATGTTCTGATGTTCCATCATGTTCTGATGTTCCATCATGTTCTGATGTTTCATCATGTTCTGATGTTTCATCATGTTCTGATGTTTCATCATGTTATGATGTTTCATCATGTTCTGATGTTTCATCATGTTCTGATGTTCCATCATGTTCTGATGTTTCATCATGTTCTGATGTTTCATCATGTTATGATGTTTCATCATGTTCTGATGTTCCATCATGTTCTGATGTTTCATCATGTTCTGATGTTTCATCATGTTCTGATGTTTCATCATGTTCTGATGTTTCATCATGTTCTGATGTTTCATCATGTTATGATGTTTCATCATGTTCTGATGTTTCATCATGTTCTGATGTTTCATCATGTTCTGATGTTTCATCATGTTCTGATGTTTCATCATGTTCTGATGTTTCATCATGTTATGATGTTCCATCATGTTCTGATGTTTCATCATGTTCTGATGTTTCATCATGTTCTGATGTTCCATCATGTTCTGATGTTTCATCATGTTCTGATGTTTCATCATGTTCTGATGTTTCATCATGTTCTGATGTTTCATCATGTTCTGATGTTTCATCATGTTCTGATGTTCCATCATGTTCTGATGTTTCATCATGTTCTGATGTTTCATCATGTTCTGATGTTTCATCATGTTCTGATGTTTCATCATGTTATGATGTTTCATCATGTTATGATGTTTCATCATGTTCTGATGTTTCATCATGTTCTGATGTTTCATCATGTTATGATGTTTCATCATGTTCTGATGTTTCATCATGTTCTGATGTTCCATCATGTTCTGATGTTTCATCATGTTCTGATGTTTCATCATGTTCTGATGTTTCATCATGTTCTGATGTTTCATCATGTTCTGATGTTTCATCATGTTCTGATGTTTCATCATGTTCTGATGTTTCATCATGTTATGATGTTTCATCATGTTCTGATGTTTCATCATGTTCTGATGTTTCATCATGTTCTGATGTTTCATCATGTTCTGATGTTTCATCATGTTCTGATGTTTCATCATGTTCTGATGTTTCATCATGTTATGATGTTTCATCATGTTCTGATGTTTCATCATGTTCTGATGTTTCATCATGTTCTGATGTTTCATCATGTTCTGATGTTTCATCATGTTCTGATGTTTCATCATGTTCTGATGTCATCATGTTCTGATGTTTCATCATGTTCTGATGTTTCATCATGTTCTGATGTTTCATCATGTTCTGATGTTTCATCATGTTCTGATGTTCATCATGTTCTGATGTTTCATCATGTTCTGATGTTTCATCATGTTCTGATGTTTCATCATGTTCTGATGTTTCATCATGTTCTGATGTTCCATCATGTTCTGATGTTTCATCATGTTCTGATGTTTAATCATGTTCTGATGTTCCATCATGTTCTGATGTTCCATCATGTTCTGATGTTTAATCATGTTATGATGTTCCATCATGTTCTGATGTTTCATCATGTTATGATGTTTCATCATGTTCTGATGTTTCATCATGTTCTGATGTTTCATCATGTTCTGATGTTCCATCATGTTCTGATGTTTCATCATGTTCTGATGTTCCATCATGTTCTGATGTTTCATCATGTTCTGATGTTTCATCATGTTCTGATGTTTCATCATGTTCTGATGTTCCATCATGTTCTGATGTTTCATCATGTTCTGATGTTCCATCATGTTCTGATGTTTCATCATGTTATGATGTTTCATCATGTTCTGATGTTTCATCATGTTCTGATGTTTCATCATGTTCTGATGTTTCATCATGTTCTGATGTTCCATCATGTTCTGATGTTTCATCATGTTCTGATGTTTCATCATGTTCTGATGTTTCATCATGTTCTGATGTTTCATCATGTTCTGATGTTCCATCATGTTCTGATGTTTCATCATGTTCTGATGTTTCATCATGTTCTGATGTTTCATCATGTTATGATGTTTCATCATGTTATGATGTTCATCATGTATGTTTCATCATGTTATGATGTTTCATCATGTTCTGATGTTTCATCATGTTCTGATGTTTCATCATGTTATGATGTTTCATCATGTTCTGATGTTTCATCATGTTCTGATGTTTCATCATGTTCTGATGTTTCATCATGTTCTGATGTTTCATCATGTTCTGATGTTTCATCATGTTCTGATGTTCCATCATGTTCTGATGTTTCATCATGTTCTGATGTTTCATCATGTTCTGATGTTTCATCATGTTCTGATGTTTCATCATGTTCTGATGTTTCATCATGTTCTGATGTTTCATCATGTTCTGATGTTTCATCATGTTCTGATGTTTCATCATGTTCTGATGTTCCATCATGTTATGATGTTTCATCATGTTCTGATGTTTCATCATGTTCTGATGTTTCATCATGTTATGATGTTTCATCATGTTCTGATGTTTCATCATGTTCTGATGTTTCATCATGTTCTGATGTTTCATCATGTTCTGATGTTTCATCATGTTCTGATGTTTCATCATGTTCTGATGTTTCATCATGTTCTGATGTTTCATCATGTTCTGATGTTTCATCATGTTCTGATGTTTCATCATGTTCTGATGTTTCATCATGTTCTGATGTTTCATCATGTTCTGATGTTTCATCATGTTATGATGTTTCATCATGTTCTGATGTTTCATCATGTTCTGATGTTTCATCATGTTCTGATGTTTCATCATGTTCTGATGTTTCATCATGTTCTGATGTTTCATCATGTTCTGATGTTTCATCATGTTCTGATGTTTCATCATGTTCTGATGTTTCATCATGTTCTGATGTTTCATCATGTTCTGATGTTTCATCATGTTCTGATGTTTCATCATGTTCTGATGTTTCATCATGTTATGATGTTTCATCATGTTCTGATGTTTCATCATGTTCTGATGTTTCATCATGTTCTGATGTTTCATCATGTTCTGATGTTTCATCATGTTCTGATGTTTCATCATGTTCTGATGTTTCATCATGTTCTGATGTTTCATCATGTTCTGATGTTTCATCATGTTCTGATGTTTCATCATGTTCTGATGTTTCATCATGTTCTGATGTTTCATCATGTTCTGATGTTTCATCATGTTCTGATGTTTCATCATGTTCTGATGTTTCATCATGTTCTGATGTTTCATCATGTTCTGATGTTCCATCATGTTCTGATGTTTCATCATGTTCTGATGTTTCATCATGTTCTGATGTTTCATCATGTTCTGATGTTTCATCATGTTCTGATGTTTCATCATGTTCTGATGTTTCATCATGTTCTGATGTTTCATCATGTTCTGATGTTTCATCATGTTCTGATGTTTCATCATGTTCTGATGTTTCATCATGTTCTGATGTTTCATCATGTTCTGATGTTTCATCATGTTCTGATGTTTCATCATGTTCTGATGTTTCATCATGTTCTGATGTTTCATCATGTTCTGATGTTTCATCATGTTCTGATGTTTCATCATGTTCTGATGTTCCATCATGTTCTGATGTTTCATCATGTTCTGATGTTTCATCATGTTCTGATGTTTCATCATGTTCTGATGTTTCATCATGTTCTGATGTTTCATCATGTTCTGATGTTTCATCATGTTCTGATGTTTCATCATGTTCTGATGTTTCATCATGTTCTGATGTTTCATCATGTTCTGATGTTTCATCATGTTCTGATGTTTCATCATGTTCTGATGTTTCATCATGTTCTGATGTTTCATCATGTTCTGATGTTCCATCATGTTCTGATGTTTCATCATGTTCTGATGTTTCATCATGTTCTGATGTTTCATCATGTTCTGATGTTCCATCATGTTCTGATGTTTCATCATGTTCTGATGTTTCATCATGTTCTGATGTTTCATCATGTTCTGATGTTTCATCATGTTCTGATGTTTCATCATGTTCTGATGTTTCATCATGTTCTGATGTTTCATCATGTTCTGATGTTTCATCATGTTATGATGTTTCATCATGTTCTGATGTTTCATCATGTTCTGATGTTCCATCATGTTCTGATGTTTCATCATGTTCTGATGTTTAATCATGTTCTGATGTTCCATCATGTTCTGATGTTCCATCATGTTCTGATGTTTAATCATGTTCTGATGTTTCATCATGTTCTGATGTTTCATCATGTTCTGATGTTTCATCATGTTCTGATGTTTCATCATGTTCTGATGTTTCATCATGTTCTGATGTTTCATCATGTTCTGATGTTTCATCATGTTCTGATGTTTCATCATGTTCTGATGTTTCATCATGTTCTGATGTTTCATCATGTTCTGATGTTTCATCATGTTCTGATGTTCCATCATGTTCTGATGTTTCATCATGTTCTGATGTTTAATCATGTTCTGATGTTCCATCATGTTCTGATGTTCCATCATGTTCTGATGTTTAATCATGTTCTGATGTTCAATCATGTTCTGATGTTCCATCATGTTCTGATGTTCCATCATGTTCTGATGTTTAATCATGTTCTGATGTTCCATCATGTTCTGATGTTTCATCATGTTCTGATGTTTCATCATGTTCTGATGTTTCATCATGTTCTGATGTTTCATCATGTTCTGATGTTTCATCATGTTCTGATGTTTCATCATGTTCTGATGTTTCATCATGTTCTGATGTTTCATCATGTTCTGATGTTCCATCATGTTCTGATGTTTCATTATGTTCTGATGTTTAATCATGTTCTGATGTTCCATCATGTTCTGATGTTCCATCATGTTCTGATGTTTAATCATGTTCTGATGTTCCATCATGTTCTGATGTTTCATCATGTTCTGATGTTTCATCATGTTCTGATGTTTCATCATGTTCTGATGTTTCATCATGTTCTGATGTTCCATCATGTTCTGATGTTTCATCATGTTCTGATGTTTCATCATGTTCTGATGTTCCATCATGTTCTGATGTTTCATCATGTTCTGATGTTTAATCATGTTCTGATGTTCCATCATGTTCTGATGTTCCATCATGTTCTGATGTTTAATCATGTTCTGATGTTCCATCATGTTCTGATGTTTCATCATGTTCTGATGTTCCATCATGTTCTGATGTTTCATCATGTTCTGATGTTTCATCATGTTCTGATGTTTCATCATGTTCTGATGTTTCATCATGTTCTGATGTTTCATCATGTTATGATGTTTCATCATGTTCTGATGTTCCATCATGTTCTGATGTTTCATCATGTTCTGATGTTTCATCATGTTCTGATGTTCCATCATGTTCTGATGTTTCATCATGTTCTGATGTTTCATCATGTTCTGATGTTTCATCATGTTCTGATGTTTCATCATGTTCTGATGTTTCATCATGTTCTGATGTTTCATCATGTTCTGATGTTTCATCATGTTCTGATGTTTCATCATGTTCTGATGTTTCATCATGTTCTGATGTTTCATCATGTTCTGATGTTTCATCATGTTCTGATGTTCCATCATGTTCTGATGTTTCATCATGTTCTGATGTTTCATCATGTTATGATGTTTCATCATGTTCTGATGTTTCATCATGTTCTGATGTTTCATCATGTTCTGATGTTTCATCATGTTCTGATGTTTCATCATGTTCTGATGTTTCATCATGTTCTGATGTTCCATCATGTTCTGATGTTTCATTATGTTCTGATGTTTAATCATGTTCTGATGTTCCATCATGTTCTGATGTTCCATCATGTTCTGATGTTTAATCATGTTCTGATGTTCCATCATGTTCTGATGTTTCATTATGTTCTGATGTTTAATCATGTTCTGATGTTCCATCATGTTCTGATGTTCATCATGTTCTGATGTTTCATCATGTTCTGATGTTTCATCATGTTCTGATGTTTCATCATGTTCTGATGTTCATCATGTTCTGATGTTTCATCATGTTCTGATGTTTCATCATGTTCTGATGTTTCATCATGTTCTGATGTTTCATCATGTTCTGATGTTTCATCATGTTCTGATGTTTCATCATGTTCTGATGTTTCATCATGTTCTGATGTTCCATCATGTTCTGATGTTTCATCATGTTATGATGTTTCATCATGTTCTGATGTTTCATCATGTTCTGATGTTTCATCATGTTCTGATGTTTCATCATGTTCTGATGTTTCATCATGTTCTGATGTTTCATCATGTTCTGATGTTTCATCATGTTCTGATGTTTCATCATGTTCTGATGTTCCATCATGTTCTGATGTTTCATCATGTTCTGATGTTTCATCATGTTCTGATGTTCCATCATGTTCTGATGTTTCATCATGTTCTGATGTTTCATCATGTTCTGATGTTTCATCATGTTCTGATGTTTCATCATGTTCTGATGTTTCATCATGTTCTGATGTTTCATCATGTTCTGATGTTTCATCATGTTCTGATGTTTCATCATGTTCTGATGTTTCATCATGTTCTGATGTTTCATCATGTTCTGATGTTTCATCATGTTCTGATGTTTCATCATGTTCTGATGTTTCATCATGTTCTGATGTTTCATCATGTTCTGATGTTTCATCATGTTCTGATGTTTCATCATGTTCTGATGTTTCATCATGTTCTGATGTTTCATCATGTTCTGATGTTCCATCATGTTCTGATGTTTCATCATGTTATGATGTTTCATCATGTTCTGATGTTTCATCATGTTCTGATGTTTCATCATGTTCTGATGTTCCATCATGTTCTGATGTTTCATCATGTTCTGATGTTTCATCATGTTCTGATGTTCCATCATGTTCTGATGTTTCATCATGTTCTGATGTTCATCATGTTCTGATGTTTCATCATGTTCTGATGTTTCATCATGTTCTGATGTTTCATCATGTTCTGATGTTTCATCATGTTCTGATGTTTCATCATGTTCTGATGTTTCATCATGTTCTGATGTTTCATCATGTTCTGATGTTTCATCATGTTCTGATGTTTCATCATGTTCTGATGTTTCATCATGTTCTGATGTTTCATCATGTTCTGATGTTTCATCATGTTCTGATGTTTCATCATGTTCTGATGTTTCATCATGTTCTGATGTTTCATCATGTTCTGATGTTTCATCATGTTCTGATGTTTCATCATGTTATGATGTTTCATCATGTTCTGATGTTTCATCATGTTCTGATGTTTCATCATGTTCTGATGTTTCATCATGTTCTGATGTTTCATCATGTTCTGATGTTTCATCATGTTATGATGTTTCATCATGTTATGATGTTTCATCATGTTCTGATGTTTCATCATGTTTGAGTTCTGATGTTTCATCATGTTCTGATGTTTCATCATGTTATGATGTTTCATCATGTTCTGATGTTCCATCATGTTCTGATGTTTCATCATGTTCTGATGTTTCATCATGTTCTGATGTTTCATCATGTTCTGATGTTTCATCATGTTATGTTTCATCATGTTCTGATGTTTCATCATGTTATGATGTTTCATCATGTTCTGATGTTTCATCATGTTCTGATGTTTCATCATGTTCTGATGTTTCATCATGTTCTGATGTTCCATCATGTTCTGATGTTTCATCATGTTCTGATGTTTCATCATGTTCTGATGTTTCATCATGTTCTGATGTTTCATCATGTTCTGATGTTCCATCATGTTCTGATGTTTCATCATGTTCTGATGTTTCATC
The DNA here is from genome assembly GCA_038048925.1 of Garcialebias charrua. Lineage (NCBI taxonomy): Eukaryota > Metazoa > Chordata > Actinopteri > Cyprinodontiformes > Rivulidae > Garcialebias > Garcialebias charrua. The sequence goes on from JBBPBX010033697.1 coordinate 18,146, forward strand.
ATGTTCTGATGTTTCATCATGTTCTGATGTTCCATCATGTTCTGATGTTTCATCATGTTCTGATGTTTCATCATGTTCTGATGTTTCATCATGTTCTGATGTTTCATCATGTTCTGATGTTTCATCATGTTCTGATGTTTCATCATGTTCTGATGTTTCATCATGTTCTGATGTTTCATCATGTTATGATGTTTCATCATGTTCTGATGTTTCATCATGTTCTGATGTTTCATCATGTTATGATGTTTCATCATGTTCTGATGTTTCATCATGTTCTGATGTTTCATCATGTTCTGATGTTCCATCATGTTCTGATGTTTCATCATGTTCTGATGTTTCATCATGTTCTGATGTTTCATCATGTTCTGATGTTTCATCATGTTCTGATGTTTCATCATGTTATGATGTTTCATCATGTTCTGATGTTTCATCATGTTCTGATGTTTCATCATGTTCTGATGTTTCATCATGTTCTGATGTTTCATCATGTTCTGATGTTTCATCATGTTCTGATGTTTCATCATGTTCTGATGTTTCATCATGTTATGATGTTTCATCATGTTCTGATGTTTCATCATGTTATGATGTTTCATCATGTTATGATGTTCCATCATGTTCTGATGTTTCATCATGTTCTGATGTTTCATCATGTTCTGATGTTTCATCATGTTCTGATGTTTCATCATGTTCTGATGTTTCATCATGTTCTGATGTTTCATCATGTTATGATGTTCCATCATGTTCTGATGTTTCATCATGTTATGATGTTCCATCATGTTCTGATGTTCCATCATGTTCTGATGTTTCATCATGTTCTGATGTTTCATCATGTTATGATGTTTCATCATGTTCTGATGTTTCATCATGTTCTGATGTTTCATCATGTTCTGATGTTTCATCATGTTCTGATGTTTCATCATGTTCTGATGTTTCATCATGTTATGATGTTTCATCATGTTCTGATGTTTCATCATGTTCTGATGTTTCATCATGTTCTGATGTTTCATCATGTTCTGATGTTTCATCATGTTCTGATGTTTCATCATGTTCTGATGTTTCATCATGTTCTGATGTTCCATCATGTTCTGATGTTTCATCATGTTCTGATGTTTCATCATGTTCTGATGTTCCATCATGTTCTGATGTTTCATCATGTTCTGATGTTTCATCATGTTCTGATGTTTCATCATGTTCTGATGTTTCATCATGTTCTGATGTTTCATCATGTTCTGATGTTTCATCATGTTCTGATGTTCCATCATGTTCTGATGTTTCATCATGTTCTGATGTTTCATCATGTTCTGATGTTTCATCATGTTCTGATGTTTCATCATGTTCTGATGTTCCATCATGTTCTGATGTTTCATCATGTTCTGATGTTTCATCATGTTCTGATGTTTCATCATGTTCTGATGTTTCATCATGTTCTGATGTTTCATCATGTTCTGATGTTTCATCATGTTCTGATGTTTCATCATGTTCTGATGTTTCATCATGTTCTGATGTTTCATCATGTTCTGATGTTTCATCATGTTCTGATGTTTCATCATGTTCTGATGTTTCATCATGTTCTGATGTTTCATCATGTTCTGATGTTTCATCATGTTCTGATGTTTCATCATGTTCTGATGTTCCATCATGTTCTGATGTTTCATCATGTTCTGATGTTTCATCATGTTCTGATGTTTCATCATGTTCTGATGTTTCATCATGTTCTGATGTTTCATCATGTTCTGATGTTCCATCATGTTCTGATGTTTCATCATGTTATGATGTTTCATCATGTTCTGATGTTTCATCATGTTCTGATGTTTCATCATGTTCTGATGTTTCATCATGTTCTGATGTTCCATCATGTTCTGATGTTTCATCATGTTCTGATGTTTCATCATGTTCTGATGTTTCATCATGTTATGATGTTTCATCATGTTCTGATGTTTCATCATGTTCTGATGTTTCATCATGTTATGATGTTCCATCATGTTCTGATGTTTCATCATGTTATGATGTTTCATCATGTTCTGATGTTTCATCATGTTCTGATGTTTCATCATGTTCTGATGTTTCATCATGTTCTGATGTTCCATCATGTTCTGATGTTTCATCATGTTATGATGTTTCATCATGTTCTGATGTTTCATCATGTTCTGATGTTTCATCATGTTATGATGTTCCATCATGTTATGATGTTTCATCATGTTCTGATGTTTCATCATGTTCTGATGTTCCATCATGTTCTGATGTTTAATCATGTTCTGATGTTCCATCATGTTATGATGTTTCATCATGTTCTGATGTTCCATCATGTTCTGATGTTTCATCATGTTCTGATGTTTCATCATGTTCTGATGTTCCATCATGTTCTGATGTTTCATCATGTTCTGATGTTCATCATGTTCTGATGTTTCATCATGTTCTGATGTTTCATCATGTTCTGATGTTTCATCATGTTCTGATGTTTCATCATGTTATGATGTTTCATCATGTTCTGATGTTCCATCATGTTCTGATGTTTCATCATGTTCTGATGTTTCATCATGTTCTGATGTTTCATCATGTTCTGATGTTTCATCATGTTCTGATGTTTCATCATGTTCTGATGTTCCATCATGTTCTGATGTTCATCATGTTCTGATTCATCATGTTCTGATGTTTCATCATGTTCTGATGTTTCATCATGTTCTGATGTTCCATCATGTTCTGATGTTTCATCATGTTCTGATGTTTCATCATGTTCTGATGTTTCATCATGTTCTGATGTTTCATCATGTTCTGATGTTCCATCATGTTCTGATGTTTCATCATGTTCTGATGTTTCATCATGTTCTGATGTTTCATCATGTTATGATGTTTCATCATGTTCTGATGTTTCATCATGTTCTGATGTTTCATCATGTTCTGATGTTTCATCATGTTCTGATGTTTCATCATGTTCTGATGTTTCATCATGTTCTGATGTTCCATCATGTTCTGATGTTTCATCATGTTCTGATGTTTCATCATGTTCTGATGTTTCATCATGTTCTGATGTTCCATCATGTTCTGATGTTTCATCATGTTCTGATGTTCCATCATGTTCTGATGTTTCATCATGTTATGATGTTTCATCATGTTCTGATGTTCCATCATGTTCTGATGTTTCATCATGTTCTGATGTTTCATCATGTTATGATGTTTCATCATGTTCTGATGTTTCATCATGTTCTGATGTTCCATCATGTTATGATGTTTCATCATGTTCTGATGTTTCATCATGTTCTGATGTTTCATCATGTTCTGATGTTTCATCATGTTCTGATGTTTCATCATGTTCTGATGTTCCATCATGTTCTGATGTTTCATCATGTTCTGATGTTCCATCATGTTCTGATGTTTCATCATGTTCTGATGTTTCATCATGTTCTGATGTTCCATCATGTTCTGATGTTTCATCATGTTCTGATGTTTCATCATGTTATGATGTTTCATCATGTTCTGATGTTTCATCATGTTCTGATGTTTCATCATGTTCTGATGTTTCATCATGTTATGATGTTTCATCATGTTATGATGTTTCATCATGTTCTGATGTTTCATCATGTTATGATGTTTCATCATGTTCTGATGTTCCATCATGTTCTGATGTTTCATCATGTTCTGATGTTTCATCATGTTCTGATGTTTCATCATGTTCTGATGTTCCATCATGTTCTGATGTTTCATCATGTTCTGATGTTTCATCATGTTCTGATGTTTCATCATGTTCTGATGTTTCATCATGTTCTGATGTTTCATCATGTTCTGATGTTTCATCATGTTCTGATGTTTCATCATGTTCTGATGTTTCATCATGTTCTGATGTTTCATCATGTTCTGATGTTTCATCATGTTCTGATGTTCCATCATGTTCTGATGTTTCATCATGTTATGATGTTTAATCATGTTCTGATGTTCCATCATGTTCTGATGTTCCATCATGTTCTGATGTTTAATCATGTTCTGATGTTCCATCATGTTCTGATGTTTCATCATGTTCTGATGTTTCATCATGTTCTGATGTTTCATCATGTTCTGATGTTTCATCATGTTCTGATGTTTCATCATGTTCTGATGTTTCATCATGTTCTGATGTTTCATCATGTTCTGATGTTTCATCATGTTCTGATGTTTCATCATGTTCTGATGTTTCATCATGTTCTGATGTTTCATCATGTTCTGATGTTTCATCATGTTCTGATGTTTCATCATGTTCTGATGTTCCATCATGTTCTGATGTTTCATTATGTTCTGATGTTTAATCATGTTCTGATGTTCCATCATGTTCTGATGTTCCATCATGTTCTGATGTTTAATCATGTTCTGATGTTCCATCATGTTCTGATGTTTCATCATGTTCTGATGTTTAATCATGTTCTGATGTTTCATCATGTTCTGATGTTTCATCATGTTCTGATGTTCCATCATGTTCTGATGTTTCATCATGTTCTGATGTTTAATCATGTTCTGATGTTCCATCATGTTCTGATGTTCCATCATGTTCTGATGTTTAATCATGTTCTGATGTTCAATCATGTTCTGATGTTCCATCATGTTCTGATGTTCCATCATGTTCTGATGTTCAATCATGTTCTGATGTTCCATCATGTTCTGATGTTTCATCATGTTCTGATGTTTCATCATGTTCTGATGTTTCATCATGTTCTGATGTTTCATCATGTTCTGATGTTTCATCATGTTCTGATGTTTCATCATGTTCTGATGTTCCATCATGTTCTGATGTTTCATCATGTTCTGATGTTTCATCATGTTCTGATGTTTCATCATGTTCTGATGTTTCATCATGTTATGATGTTTCATCATGTTCTGATGTTCCATCATGTTCTGATGTTTCATCATGTTCTGATGTTCCATCATGTTCTGATGTTTCATCATGTTCTGATGTTTCATCATGTTCTGATGTTTCATCATGTTCTGATGTTTCATCATGTTCTGATGTTCCATCATGTTCTGATGTTTCATCATGTTCTGATGTTTCATCATGTTCTGATGTTTCATCATGTTCTGATGTTTCATCATGTTCTGATGTTTCATCATGTTCTGATGTTTCATCATGTTCTGATGTTTCATCATGTTCTGATGTTTCATCATGTTCTGATGTTTCATCATGTTCTGATGTTTCATCATGTTCTGATGTTTCATCATGTTCTGATGTTTCATCATGTTCTGATGTTCCATCATGTTCTGATGTTTCATCATGTTCTGATGTTCCATCATGTTATGATGTTTCATCATGTTCTGATGTTCCATCATGTTCTGATGTTTCATCATGTTCTGATGTTTCATCATGTTCTGATGTTCCATCATGTTCTGATGTTTCATCATGTTATGATGTTTCATCATGTTATGATGTTTCATCATGTTATGATGTTTCATCATGTTCTGATGTTCCATCATGTTCTGATGTTTCATATGTTCTGATGTTTCATCATGTTCTGATGTTTCATCATGTTCTGATGTTCCATCATGTTCTGATGTTTCATCATGTTCTGATGTTTCATCATGTTCTGATGTTTCATCATGTTCTGATGTTCCATCATGTTCTGATGTTTCATCATGTTCTGATGTTCCATCATGTTCTGATGTTTCATCATGTTCTGATGTTCAATCATGTTCTGATGTTCCATCATGTTATGATGTTTCATCATGTTCTGATGTTTAATCATGTTATGATGTTCCATCATGTTCTGATGTTCCATCATGTTCTGATGTTTAATCATGTTCTGATGTTCCATCATGTTCTGATGTTTCATCATGTTCTGATGTTTCATCATGTTCTGATGTTTCATCATGTTCTGATGTTTCATCATGTTCTGATGTTCCATCATGTTCTGATGTTTCATCATGTTCTGATGTTCCATCATGTTCTGATGTTTCATCATGTTCTGATGTTTCATCATGTTCTGATGTTTCATCATGTTCTGATGTTTCATCATGTTCTGATGTTTCATCATGTTCTGATGTTTCATCATGTTCTGATGTTTCATCATGTTCTGATGTTTCATCATGTTCTGATGTTTCATCATGTTATGATGTTTCATCATGTTCTGATGTTTCATCATGTTCTGATGTTTCATCATGTTATGATGTTTCATCATGTTATGATGTTTCATCATGTTCTGATGTTTCATCATGTTATGATGTTTCATCATGTTCTGATGTTTCATCATGTTCTGATGTTTCATCATGTTATGATGTTTCATCATGTTCTGATGTTCCATCATGTTCTGATGTTTCATCATGTTCTGATGTTTCATCATGTTCTGATGTTTCATCATGTTATGATGTTTCATCATGTTATGATGTTTCATCATGTTCTGATGTTTCATCATGTTATGATGTTTCATCATGTTCTGATGTTCCATCATGTTCTGATGTTTCATCATGTTCTGATGTTTCATCATGTTATGATGTTTCATCATGTTCTGATGTTTCATCATGTTCTGATGTTTCATCATGTTATGATGTTTCATCATGTTCTGATGTTTCATCATGTTCTGATGTTTCATCATGTTCTGATGTTTCATCATGTTCTGATGTTTCATCATGTTCTGATGTTTCATCATGTTCTGATGTTTCATCATGTTCTGATGTTTCATCATGTTATGATGTTTCATCATGTTATGATGTTTCATCATGTTCTGATGTTTCATCATGTTCTGATGTTTCATCATGTTCTGATGTTTCATCATGTTCTGATGTTTCATCATGTTATGATGTTTCATCATGTTATGATGTTTCATCATGTTCTGATGTTTCATCATGTTCTGATGTTTCATCATGTTATGATGTTTCATCATGTTCTGATGTTCCATCATGTTCTGATGTTCCATCATGTTCTGATGTTTCATCATGTTCTGATGTTTCATCATGTTCTGATGTTTCATCATGTTCTGATGTTCCATCATGTTCTGATGTTTCATCATGTTCTGATGTTCCATCATGTTCTGATGTTTCATCATGTTATGATGTTTCATCATGTTCTGATGTTTCATCATGTTCTGATGTTTCATCATGTTATGATGTTTCATCATGTTCTGATGTTTCATCATGTTCTGATGTTTCATCATGTTATGATGTTTCATCATGTTCTGATGTTCCATCATGTTCTGATGTTTCATCATGTTCTGATGTTCCATCATGTTCTGATGTTTCATCATGTTCTGATGTTTCATCATGTTCTGATGTTTCATCATGTTCTGATGTTTCATCATGTTCTGATGTTTCATCATGTTCTGATGTTCCATCATGTTCTGATGTTTCATCATGTTCTGATGTTTCATCATGTTCTGATGTTTCATCATGTTCTGATGTTCCATCATGTTCTGATGTTTCATCATGTTCTGATGTTTCATCATGTTCTGATGTTCCATCATGTTCTGATGTTTCATCATGTTCTGATGTTTCATCATGTTCTGATGTTTCATCATGTTATGATGTTTCATCATGTTCTGATGTTTCATCATGTTCTGATGTTTCATCATGTTCTGATGTTTCATCATGTTATGATGTTTCATCATGTTCTGATGTTTCATCATGTTCTGATGTTTCATCATGTTCTGATGTTTCATCATGTTCTGATGTTTCATCATGTTCTGATGTTTCATCATGTTCTGATGTTCCATCATGTTCTGATGTTTCATCATGTTCTGATGTTTCATCATGTTCTGATGTTTCATCATGTTCTGATGTTTCATCATGTTATGATGTTTCATCATGTTCTGATGTTTCATCATGTTCTGATGTTTCATCATGTTCTGATGTTTCATCATGTTCTGATGTTTCATCATGTTCTGATGTTTCATCATGTTCTGATGTTTCATCATGTTCTGATGTTTCATCATGTTATGATGTTTCATCATGTTATGATGTTTCATCATGTTCTGATGTTTCATCATGTTTGATGTTTCATCATGTTATGATGTTTCATCATGTTCTGATGTTTCATCATGTTCTGATGTTTCATCATGTTCTGATGTTTCATCATGTTCTGATGTTTCATCATGTTCTGATGTTTCATCATGTTCTGATGTTTCATCATGTTATGATGTTTCATCATGTTCTGATGTTTCATCATGTTCTGATGTTTCATCATGTGATGTTTCATCATGTTCTGATGTTCCATCATGTTCTGATGTTTCATCATGTTCTGATGTTTCATCATGTTATGATGTTTCATCATGTTCTGATGTTTCATCATGTTCTGATGTTTCATCATGTTCTGATGTTTCATCATGTTCTGATGTTCCATCATGTTCTGATGTTTCATCATGTTCTGATGTTTCATCATGTTCTGATGTTTCATCATGTTCTGATGTTTCATCATGTTCTGATGTTTCATCATGTTCTGATGTTCATCATGTGATGTTTCATCATGTTATGATGTTTCATCATGTTCTGATGTTTCATCATGTTCTGATGTTTCATCATGTTCTGATGTTTCATCATGTTCTGATGTTTCATCATGTTCTGATGTTTCATCATGTTCTGATGTTTCATCATGTTCTGATGTTTCATCATGTTCTGATGTTTCATCATGTTCTGATGTTTCATCATGTTCTGATGTTTCATCATGTTCTGATGTTCCATCATGTTCTGATGTTTCATCATGTTCTGATGTTTCATCATGTTCTGATGTTTCATCATGTTCTGATGTTTCATCATGTTCTGATGTTTCATCATGTTCTGATGTTTCATCATGTTCTGATGTTTCATCATGTTATGATGTTTCATCATGTTCTGATGTTTCATCATGTTCTGATGTTTCATCATGTTATGATGTTTCATCATGTTCTGATGTTTCATCATGTTCTGATGTTTCATCATGTTATGATGTTTCATCATGTTCTGATGTTTCATCATGTTCTGATGTTCCATCATGTTCTGATGTTTCATCATGTTCTGATGTTTCATCATGTTCTGATGTTTCATCATGTTCTGATGTTTCATCATGTTCTGATGTTTCATCATGTTCTGATGTTTCATCATGTTCTGATGTTTCATCATGTTCTGATGTTCCATCATGTTCTGATGTTTCATCATGTTCTGATGTTTCATCATGTTCTGATGTTTCATCATGTTCTGATGTTTCATCATGTTCTGATTGCAGATGTTGGATGTTGTCTATCATGGTGCATCCTGCAGATGTTGGATGTTGTCTATCATGGTGCATCCTGCAGATGTTGGATGTTGTCTATCATGGTGCATCCTGCAGATGTTGGATGTTGTCTATCATGGTGCATCCTGCAGATGTTGGATGTTGTCTATCATGGTGCATCCTGCAGATGTTGGATGTTGTCTATCATGGTGCATCCTGCAGATGTTGGATGTTGTCTATCATGGTGCATCCTGCAGATGTTGGATGTTGTCTATCATGGTGCATCCTGCAGATGTTGGATGTTGTCTATCATGGTGCATCCTGCAGATGTTGGATGTTGTCTATCATGGTGCATCCTGCAGATGTTGGATGTTGTCTATCATGGTGCATCCTGCAGATGTTGGATGTTGTCTATCATGGTGCATCCTGCAGATGTTGGATGTTGTCTATCATGGTGCATCCTGCAGATGTTGGATGTTGTCTATCATGGTGCATCCTGCAGATGTTGGATGTTGTCTATCATGGTGCATCCTGCAGATGTTGGATGTTGTCTATCATGGTGCATCCTGCAGATGTTGGATGTTGTCTATCATGGTGCATCCTGCAGATGTTGGATGTTGTCTATCATGGTGCATCCTGCAGATGTTGGATGTTGTCTATCATGGTGCATCCTGCAGATGTTGGATGTTGTCTATCATGGTGCATCCTGCAGATGTTGGATGTTGTCTATCATGGTGCATCCTGCAGATGTTGGATGTTGTCTATCATGGTGCATCCTGCAGATGTTGGATGTTGTCTATCATGGTGCATCCTGCAGATGTTGGATGTTGTCTATCATGGTGCATCCTGCAGATGTTGGATGTTGTCTATCATGGTGCATCCTGCAGATGTTGGATGTTGTCTATCATGGTGCATCCTGCAGATGTTGGATGTTGTCTATCATGGTGCATCCTGCAGATGTTGGATGTTGTCTATCATGGTGCATCCTGCAGATGTTGGATGTTGTCTATCATGGTGCATCCTGCAGATGTTGGATGTTGTCTATCATGGTGCATCCTGCAGATGTTGGATGTTGTCTATCATGGAGCATCCTGCAGATGTTGGATGTTGTCTATCATGGTGCATCCTGCAGATGTTGGATGTTGTCTATCATGGTGCATCCTGCAGATGTTGGATGTTGTCTATCATGGTGCATCCTGCAGATGTTGGATGTTGTCTATCATGGTGCATCCTGCAGATGTTGGATGTTGTCTATCATGGTGCATCCTGCAGATGTTGGATGTTGTCTATCATGGTGCATCCTGCAGATGTTGGATGTTGTCTATCATGGTGCATCCTGCAGATGTTGGATGTTGTCTATCATGGTGCATCCTGCAGATGTTGGATGTTGTCTATCATGGTGCATCCTGCAGATGTTGGATGTTGTCTATCATGGTGCATCCTGCAGATGTTGGATGTTGTCTATCATGGTGCATCCTGCAGATGTTGGATGTTGTCTATCATGGTGCATCCTGCAGATGTTGGATGTTGTCTATCATGGTGCATCCTGCAGATGTTGGATGTTGTCTATCATGGTGCATCCTGCAGATGTTGGATGTTGTCTATCATGGTGCATCCTGCAGATGTTGGATGTTGTCTATCATGGTGCATCCTGCAGATGTTGGATGTTGTCTATCATGGTGCATCCTGCAGATGTTGGATGTTGTCTATCATGGTGCACCCTGCAGATGTTGGATGTTGTCTATCATGGTGCATCCTGCAGATGTTGGATGTTGTCTATCATGGTGCATCCTGCAGATGTTGGATGTTGTCTATCATGGTGCATCCTGCAGATGTTGGATGTTGTCTATCATGGTGCATCCTGCAGATGTTGGATGTTGTCTATCATGGTGCATCCTGCAGATGTTGGATGTTGTCTATCATGGTGCATCCTGCAGATGTTGGATGTTGTCTATCATGGTGCATCCTGCAGATGTTGGATGTTGTCTATCATGGTGCATCCTGCAGATGTTGGATGTTGTCTATCATGGTGCATCCTGCAGATGTTGGATGTTGTCTATCATGGTGCATCCTGCAGATGTTGGATGTTGTCTATCATGGTGCATCCTGCAGATGTTGGATGTTGTCTATCATGGAGCATCCTGCAGATGTTGGATGTTGTCTATCATGGTGCATCCTGCAGATGTTGGATGTTGTCTATCATGGTGCATCCTGCAGATGTTGGATGTTGTCTATCATGGTGCATCCTGCAGATGTTGGATGTTGTCTATCATGGTGCATCCTGCAGATGTTGGATGTTGTCTATCATGGTGCATCCTGCAGATGTTGGATGTTGTCTATCATGGTGCATCCTGCAGATGTTGGATGTTGTCTATCATGGTGCATCCTGCAGATGTTGGATGTTGTCTATCATGGTGCATCCTGCAGATGTTGGATGTTGTCTATCATGGTGCATCCTGCAGATGTTGGATGTTGTCTATCATGGTGCATCCTGCAGATGTTGGATGTTGTCTATCATGGTGCATCCTGCAGATGTTGGATGTTGTCTATCATGGTGCATCCTGCAGATGTTGGATGTTGTCTATCATGGTGCATCCTGCAGATGTTGGATGTTGTCTATCATGGAGCATCCTGCAGATGTTGGATGTTGTCTATCATGGTGCATCCTGCAGATGTTGGATGTTGTCTATCATGGAGCATCCTGCAGATGTTGGATGTTGTCTATCATGGAGCATCCTGCAGATGTTGGATGTTGTCTATCATGGAGCATCCTGCAGATGTTGGATGTTGTCTATCATGGTGCATCCTGCAGATGTTGGATGTTGTCTATCATGGTGCATCCTGCAGATGTTGGATGTTGTCTATCATGGAGCATCCTGCAGATGTTGGATGTTGTCTATCATGGTGCATCCTGCAGATGTTGGATGTTGTCTATCATGGTGCATCCTGCAGATGTTGGATGTTGTCTATCATGGTGCATCCTGCAGATGTTGGATGTTGTCTATCATGGTGCATCCTGCAGATGTTGGATGTTGTCTATCATGGTGCATCCTGCAGATGTTGGATGTTGTCTATCATGGTGCATCCTGCAGATGTTGGATGTTGTCTATCATGGTGCATCCTGCAGATGTTGGATGTTGTCTATCATGGTGCATCCTGCAGATGTTGGATGTTGTCTATCATGGTGCATCCTGCAGATGTTGGATGTTGTCTATCATGGTGCATCCTGCAGATGTTGGATGTTGTCTATCATGGTGCATCCTGCAGATGTTGGATGTTGTCTATCATGGTGCATCCTGCAGATGTTGGATGTTGTCTATCATGGTGCATCCTGCAGATGTTGGATGTTGTCTATCATGGTGCATCCTGCAGATGTTGGATGTTGTCTATCATGGTGCATCCTGCAGATGTTGGATGTTGTCTATCATGGTGCATCCTGCAGATGTTGGATGTTGTCTATCATGGAGCATCCTGCAGATGTTGGATGTTGTCTATCATGGTGCATCCTGCAGATGTTGGATGTTGTCTATCATGGTGCATCCTGCAGATGTTGGATGTTGTCTATCATGGTGCATCCTGCAGATGTTGGATGTTGTCTATCATGGTGCATCCTGCAGATGTTGGATGTTGTCTATCATGGAGCATCCTGCAGATGTTGGATGTTGTCTATCATGGTGCATCCTGCAGATGTTGGATGTTGTCTATCATGGTGCATCCTGCAGATGTTGGATGTTGTCTATCATGGTGCATCCTGCAGATGTTGGATGTTGTCTATCATGGTGCATCCTGCAGATGTTGGATGTTGTCTATCATGGTGCATCCTGCAGATGTTGGATGTTGTCTATCATGGTGCATCCTGCAGATGTTGGATGTTGTCTATCATGGTGCATCCTGCAGATGTTGGATGTTGTCTATCATGGTGCATCCTGCAGATGTTGGATGTTGTCTATCATGGTGCATCCTGCAGATGTTGGATGTTGTCTATCATGGTGCATCCTGCAGATGTTGGATGTTGTCTATCATGGTGCATCCTGCAGATGTTGGATGTTGTCTATCATGGTGCATCCTGCAGATGTTGGATGTTGTCTATCATGGTGCATCCTGCAGATGTTGGATGTTGTCTATCATGGTGCATCCTGCAGATGTTGGATGTTGTCTATCATGGTGCATCCTGCAGATGTTGGATGTTGTCTATCATGGTGCATCCTGCAGATGTTGGATGTTGTCTATCATGGTGCATCCTGCAGATGTTGGATGTTGTCTATCATGGTGCATCCTGCAGATGTTGGATGTTGTCTATCATGGTGCATCCTGCAGATGTTGGATGTTGTCTATCATGGTGCACCCTGCAGATGTTGGATGTTGTCTATCATGGTGCATCCTGCAGATGTTGGATGTTGTCTATCATGGTGCATCCTGCAGATGTTGGATGTTGTCTATCATGGAGCATCCTGCAGATGTTGGATGTTGTCTATCATGGAGCATCCTGCAGATGTTGGATGTTGTCTATCATGGAGCATCCTGCAGATGTTGGATGTTGTCTATCATGGAGCATCCTGCAGATGTTGGATGTTGTCTATCATGGTGCATCCTGCAGATGTTGGATGTTGTCTATCATGGTGCATCCTGCAGATGTTGGATGTTGTCTATCATGGTGCATCCTGCAGATGTTGGATGTTGTCTATCATGGTGCATCCTGCAGATGTTGGATGTTGTCTATCATGGTGCATCCTGCAGATGTTGGATGTTGTCTATCATGGTGCATCCTGCAGATGTTGGATGTTGTCTATCATGGTGCATCCTGCAGATGTTGGATGTTGTCTATCATGGTGCATCCTGCAGATGTTGGATGTTGTCTATCATGGTGCATCCTGCAGATGTTGGATGTTGTCTATCATGGTGCATCCTGCAGATGTTGGATGTTGTCTATCATGGTGCATCCTGCAGATGTTGGATGTTGTCTATCATGGTGCATCCTGCAGATGTTGGATGTTGTCTATCATGGTGCATCCTGCAGATGTTGGATGTTGTCTATCATGGTGCATCCTGCAGATGTTGGATGTTGTCTATCATGGTGCATCCTGCAGATGTTGGATGTTGTCTATCATGGTGCATCCTGCAGATGTTGGATGTTGTCTATCATGGTGCATCCTGCAGATGTTGGATGTTGTCTATCATGGTGCATCCTGCAGATGTTGGATGTTGTCTATCATGGTGCATCCTGCAGATGTTGGATGTTGTCTATCATGGTGCATCCTGCAGATGTTGGATGTTGTCTATCATGGTGCATCCTGCAGATGTTGGATGTTGTCTATCATGGAGCATCCTGCAGATGTTGGATGTTGTCTATCATGGTGCATCCTGCAGATGTTGGATGTTGTCTATCATGGTGCATCCTGCAGATGTTGGATGTTGTCTATCATGGTGCATCCTGCAGATGTTGGATGTTGTCTATCATGGTGCATCCTGCAGATGTTGGATGTTGTCTATCATGGTGCATCCTGCAGATGTTGGATGTTGTCTATCATGGTGCATCCTGCAGATGTTGGATGTTGTCTATCATGGTGCATCCTGCAGATGTTGGATGTTGTCTATCATGGAGCATCCTGCAGATGTTGGATGTTGTCTATCATGGTGCATCCTGCAGATGTTGGATGTTGTCTATCATGGTGCATCCTGCAGATGTTGGATGTTGTCTATCATGGTGCATCCTGCAGATGTTGGATGTTGTCTATCATGGTGCATCCTGCAGATGTTGGATGTTGTCTATCATGGTGCATCCTGCAGATGTTGGATGTTGTCTATCATGGTGCATCCTGCAGATGT
>JBBPBX010033698.1:0-16229 GCA_038048925.1 Garcialebias charrua
TCGTGCATGCTCATGGATGTCCAGGTGTTGTAGGTCTGGACGCAGGGGACATCTGGGTCCATTATGGGCTGAATGCTGCATCCACTTTGTCACTTCCCTCATCAGAACCACAGAAAATCAACAGATTTACATCAAAGAATATTGTTGAGTAGTATTCTTTTCGTTGATGCAATCTTACCTGCTGTGATGTGAAAGTCTGGGTTGTACTAGTGGTTCAACATGAAGAGCCTCAGGTGATGGACTGGAGACCTGGAAACCTGAAAACACAAACAAAATAAAAGAATAATATATTTAACAGATATTTTAAAAGGGACTAATTTTTTAAACTATTAATTAATGTTGAATAATTATTAGGAACATTAACTAATATATTACCATTTCAGTGCTGTGGAGGCTGGAGACGATGTACATGTTGTAGAATTACTTCTGCCTCGTCCACATGCATGTAACTCCACACAGCAGCTGAGCTCACCTCATGAAGTGAAAAGTCTCCAAAAACCAGCAGGAGCTGAAAAAAATTATAACCTGCTGTTTACTGGAAATAACTTTGGCTTCTCTGCAGACAATCCGCTAAAATATTAACTTTTAAATGGCTAAATTGGACGGATCGAGTTTGTAGCTCGTCCATTGTTTACAAGCAGCGCAGTAGGGAAAGTCCTTTAAATGACGTCATCATCCTGCGACGGCGAAATCCCTATTTATCGTGTTAAAAAAATGGCGCTAATTTTAAACTGTTTTGGGGGAGAAATTTCATTCATTTAACATTATTTTAGCAAAAACGGTCAGGGGTCAATCTTAATATTTATATATGTTGTGCCATTTTTTGAAAAGTCAAAAGATGATGTCAGTGGAGCTTTAAGTGACAGGCAACATTCCTTGAATTTATCACAGATAAATGTCACGAGCCATGTTTCCCACCAGCTCCAAGATTTTGGCGGTCAGATTCATTCATTCAACCTTTATTTATACAGGCTAGCCTCGTTGAGTCACGGGGACTCATTTACAAGAGGGACCTGTCTCACTCACACCAAACAACCATCCACTCTCACACTCACACCTAGGGTCAATTTAGAGTCACCAATCAGCCTAACAAGCATGTTTTTTGGTCTGTGGGAGGAAACCGGAGTACCCGGAGGAAACCCACGCATGCACGGGGAGAACATGCAAACTCCACCCAGAAAGGCCCCGGACCGGGATTTGAACCGGCAACCTTCTCGCTGAGAGGCAGCAGCTCTACCAGTTGTGCCACCGTGATACTCGAGCACCGCCACCAGGTTGACGGGAATTCGTTCATGGTGCCTCCTTTTCAACTCATTTGGGATTTGGGGCTGTAGATGAGATATTTGAGCTTTTGAGATGTTAATCAGTGCTCCTGGTTATAAAACAAACAAACACTTAGTTGCCATGGTTTTGCATCATAATACATTTTCTAAACTTAAAAATGTTCAGTAAAAATAATTATAGCTGCACAGAATCCGATACCAGAGGAAATAATCAACCAAAAAACAAAAAGCGATTTACATCCAGAAAAAAAGAGGAATTAAAGTTTTCAAAAGCAATGAATGTAACAGAGCTACTCCAACATGCAGCCACCCTGAGCGGCACAACTAGCACAGATATACACAAATTTATGAACAATATTTTGTATTAATATTAATAAGGCTTTTGTATTCATAGAAATTCTTAGATATTTGTGTTCAGCTCATGAAAAATGGGAGCACAAACCAAAGTGTTACGTTTGTATTTTTGTAAAGTGTATATCATTCCTTGAATAAATGGATATCACCCAGCAGACTTTAAAATTAAAATTATCTCATGCTGAAAAGGTATGGGAATTTAACCAAAAAGATGTTATGTGAGGTCTCATCATGAGACCTCACATAACATCTTTTTGGTAGTAGTTCACACGTAGTGAATCTTCTGAAATCACATGAGACTCTCATGTGATTTCAGAAGATTCACTACGTGTTGTGAATGACTGTGAGCTATTACCTCATCAAATGTTAGTTAACTATCTATAAAATTGTTTGACGTAAAGCAATGATTTGTGTAAGCCATAGTGGATTATATGTAGATGTTGACATATGATCTGTATTTATTTTCTCAAAGTATCATTTCAAGTCACTCAGTCATGAGATATTTTGCTAACCAATAATAAGGATTGGCTTCCACAGTTAAAGAAAGAGCTTGAGCAGAGAATCATATTCGGACTATGTGATGTGAATGACTCCCACGATAACGGGATGTTCTTACACGTTTATAAAACCTTTGTTATCTTAGTCATTTTTGTGTTTTATATGGTCAGAATAATGAAAAACACCTTCTTTTAAATCTGTAGCTACAACCAGCTGAAGCCACATTAATGTCCGCATCAACCACCAAGCTTGAGCTGTCAGTCATACAGCCCCACACACTGTCCAAACGTCACCAGATGAATAAAGACATTATAATTCAGTGGACCCTGTCCTCCCCCTCCTTCATCCCTTTCTGATGGCAGTGTGTGCAGAGGAACGTGGTGGTGTGCTTCCACCCCACCCCCAGCCCCACCCTGCTCCACCAGGCAGCAGAACATTATCTGTTCTGACATTATTAAAAACATGGACTTCTGAACTGGAAATACACAGAGCTGTGTAACAGATAGCATCATGCATCGCTGCCCCTGCAGGAACAGCTGTGCAGAAAAGAAAAAAGACAGAGAAGGGGACATATATGATTTGTGCTATACCCTCAGCACCAACAGGAGAATTTACATATCATCACATGCAGGATGGCTCCTTCAAAATGTCAAAACGCCTGCTACACTCTGAGCATAGACTGCTGGTGAAAGAGCACAGTAAGTTAAAGTTGAACTACTTCAGAGAAAGTATGCTGACAGAAGAGAAGCTCTCTTTTTAAATGCCAAAGATCAGGTTTTCTGTTCTACAGTCTGATATATAAGGTGTGGTGTTGGTAGAGTTCAGTTCAGCTAATAGGAAACATTTGAAGGATGATTGACACTAGCTATGTTTACATGGACATAAGTAATCGGATCAAACGGCCGATTGGAACAAAAGTGCGTCATGTAAACGCCCCGTTCGGGTAATTTTTTGTGTATTCAGCGTGATCCGACCTAATTTGTGATCAGATCGAAACGGGTGGTTTACGTCGATCAGTAAGCCGATCGGTGTGCATGTAAACACTTGATCTGTTCCTTTTATCGACTGTGGAAAACTGTCCTGACTGCGCATGTGCACTACGCACCCCTCCCCTATGGGTTTCCTTTCCCGCCTGGCTAGTGGGTGGATGCTAACGCTAACATGGTGGGGAAGCAAAACAGGTCGGTGAGTGATGCAACATTTCTAATCGAAACGTTAAAATAGCTCAAAATTATTGAACGACTTGACCGAAAGTATAGGAACACAGAGTTATTTAAACAAGTACATGAAAAGCTGGAAGAAGCCGGAGTCCACCGAACAATTGAGCAAATAAAAATATCGCTGGAAGAGCTTGAAAGCTAAGTGCTACAAAGCTAAAAACAAAAACGGGAGAAGTGGCTCCGACCCCACCACTTTTTCACTTTACATCTTGATGGATGAACTGATGAGAGATTGGCCACTGGCCAACACAGCAGGCAGCAGTGTGGATCTTATGAGGAGGAATCAGGACTACAGCCTCGAAGCTAACCAGAGGAGCATAGCATCCTTTCTGGTAAGTTAAGACTCTTCAAACCACATTAATCCCCTGTACTGTATTACTTGGAGTAATTAGAATAATAATAATAATAATTAATTCAATTTATAACGCACTTTTCATTACTGAAAATCTCAAAGTGCTACACATATATTGAATGCTACACACATTCATAAACCGGTGGCGGCAGACTACCATGCAAGGTGCTTTCCAGTCCTACCGGGAGCAACTCAGGGTTAAGTGTCTTGCCCAAGGACACAACGACACATGGTGCGGGTCCCGGGAGTCGAACCGCCAACTTTCCGATCGGGAGACGACTGCCATTACCACTACACCACGGCCGCCCATACAACAAATATGTTAAAATGTAATTATAATAAGAAATTATACAAGCACACATGGATCAGAAGGAGTGAGACATGAGGAGAGTTCCAAGATGGCGCCCATAAGCATGGCTGCGTGTCCGCCTCTCCTGTGGGTGTTTGGAATTTTTGTGTTTTGTTTGTTCTTCATTGGAGACATAACTACACTGCTGGTTTATGATCGGAAGCAGCTTCTGGATTTACGGTTTGCTGCCGCGGATGTCGCTGATTCGGGCCAGTATGACCGTACCTCGGGATCGGGGAGGCCCCCTCTGCCCCCGTTGCTCGGAGACGAGCTGCCCGTTTACCTCCGCTGCTCTTCGCACCAGCCTGCACGGAGAAATCGATCGACTCGGAGGAAGAAACGCGGCTGTCGAGCTGGCCGGCTGGTGAAGCTCAGAGCCCGGCGTTCTGCCTCGCTGTCTTCAGCTGATGGTCTCGATTCTCATCGCCAGTCTCCCGCGTGCACGGACCAGGAAAACAACGAGGATCTGCAGCCGGAGCAGCTCTCTGTGGGCAGCGAGCCGCGGGGCGCTCCCCCACCAGCTGTTAGCACATCAGCTGCTAGCAGCTCATCAGCGGCTAGCTCGGATATCATCAAATTCTGTGTTGTCAACGCCCGATCTGTTTGCAACAAAACGTTCATCCTCAGGGATTACTTTGAAGAGCACGACTTGGACTTTTTCTGCATCACAGAATCGTGGATGTCGTCTGGTGAGTCCAGCGCGCTGAC
The DNA here is from genome assembly GCA_038048925.1 of Garcialebias charrua. Taxonomy (NCBI): domain Eukaryota; kingdom Metazoa; phylum Chordata; class Actinopteri; order Cyprinodontiformes; family Rivulidae; genus Garcialebias; species Garcialebias charrua. The sequence continues at coordinate 4,765 of JBBPBX010033698.1, forward strand.
GGAAATAATACCACCAAACTGTTTGTTTTTTAACGACCCGCGACCATCAGGTCGTGGCGGTGGGTTATTAACTATCTTCAAATCAACTTTTGACTGTAAACAACTGTCCATTCCAGTCTCCTGCTCCAGTTTTGAGCTGACTGTGTTTGAACTCGGACATTCACCTGTAACTTTGTGTGCTCTTGTCTACCGGCCGCCTCGTTCTAAGAACTTCATCAGCGAGTTTTCTGATTTCTTGGCTGAAATTACAGCTAAATATTCTCGGGTCGTCATTTCAGGCGACTTCAACTTGCACGTGTGTTGTCCTGAGAAGCCCATGGTTAAGGACTTTTTAGATTTATTGGACTCATTTAATTTAACTCAACACGTGAACTCTTCCACACAGCAGCGTGGACATTTGTTGGACCTTGTTTTAACATGTGATGTGACCGTTTCAAACCTTGAAATAGGAGACAATGCATTCTCAGATCATAGGCCAGTGAATTTTCAGGTCACCATCCCCCATGTAACACCTAAAACATGCATTTCTGCACGTAAAGGCAGGAATGTTAACCATTTAACTGCCTCACGTTTCACTGAGGTCTACAACAATGACATGTTAATTCAGCCCCCGGGGTTCCTCTCCAGCACTGAGGAGCTGACAAACCAGTTTGACTCTGTTTGTTTAAAGGCTTTGGACCAAGTGGCGCCTATTAAATCTAGGAGACCAAAACTCAGGGCTGAACCGTGGCTGAACGACACGACCAGAGCTGTTAGGCAGCAATGCCGAAAGGTGGAGAGGAAGTGGAAAAAAGACAGTCTGCAGGTCTCTTTTGAGATGGTAAAAGAGAGCTGGCGCCGATATCAGAAAGCAGTGAAAACTGCTAAATCACAATACTTCTCTGATATCATTGCTGCAAATTCACGTAACCCTCGAGTTCTGTTCTCCACCCTAAACTCTGTTCTCCACCTCACTGAACAATCACCCATGGAAGCCTCGACTGAGCTGTGCGAGAACTTCCAACATTTCTTTTTAGATAAAATCGCAACCACCAGGGCTCTCATTTCTCCCCCATCTCACGATCCATCCATCCCACCTCAATCTGTTGCTGTGTTTGAACATTTTGAACCAGTCTCTCTGTCCTCTCTAGAGCAGGTCATGTGCAGCATGAAACCATCTGGCTCCCCCTTCGATGTGGTCCCTCCTCGGCTTCTAAAGGAGGTTTTTCACACTCTAGGTCCCTCCATTCTCTCGATTGTAAATAGCAGTCTATCTTCGGGTGTGGTGCCAAAATCATTAAAACATGCTGCTGTTCAACCCCTCCTGAAAAAACCAAACCTCGACCCGTCAGTATTATCCAACTTCAGGCCTGTCTCCAGACTCCCATTTGTTTCTAAACTTCTAGAGAAAATAGTTGAGTCCCAACTAAAGTGCTTCCTGGAGGATCACGCTATCCCCGAGCTATTCCAGTCTGGCTTCAAATCCCTCCACAGCACTGAGACTGCCCTACTGAAGGTTTTTAACGACATCTTTCTATCCACAGATACTGGTGACTCTGTGCTGCTTGTCCTATTGGACCTCACATCCGCTTTCGACACCATCGACCATGAGATCCTCATTGCTAGGTTGGAGCAGTGGGTGGGCATCTCAGGATCAGCCCTAAACTGGTTCAGATCCTACCTCTCTGACAGGTCTTTTTGTGTGTCCATCAATGATTTTACTTCTGCAGTGGCGGCTCTTAAATGGGGGGTTCCGCAGGGGTCCATCCTGGGTCCTCTCTTGTTCTCCTTATACCTGCTGCCACTCGGTGCTATTTTCCGGAAACACAATATACCTTTCCACTTCTACGCTGATGACTGTCAAATCTACTTCCCCCTAAGACAAAATGGTACAGGCTCTATTCAACCTCTGCTCGACTGCCTGGCTGACATCAGGGACTGGATGGCTTTAAATTTCTTAAGCTTCAATGATAAGAAGTCTGAAGCCATATTGTTCCTTCCCAATGACACAACCTCAAACCACTGCATTGACCTGTCTGCTCTACCCCTGTCCGAAAAACAAAAAGTCAAAAATCTGGGAGTGATAATGGATCCTTCCATGAAACTCAACAGTCATGTAAACATGATCGTCAAATCCTGTTTTTTCCAGCTGAGGCGTCTGTCTAAGCTGAAGCCCATATTATCCAAAAAGCACCTGGAGACAGTGATTCACGCATTCATTACATCTAGGCTTGATTACTGCAATTCACTTCTGTTTGGCGTCAGTCAAGCCACCATTGCACGATTACAACTGGTTCAGAACGCAGCTGCCCGATTTTTAACCAGCACACGCAAAAGAGAGCACATTACACCAGTCTTGGCCTCCCTTCACTGGCTACCGGTTCATCTTCGAATCCAATTCAAAATTCTCATGTATGTCTACAAATCGCTGAACAGTCTCGCCCCCGCCTATCTCTCGGATCTGATACACCCATATGTCCCTCCACGTGCTTTGAGGTCAGAGGATCAGGTACTCTTAATAGTTCCAGAAACTCGCCTTAAGCGCAGGGGTGACAGGGCGTTCTCTGTAGCAGGCCCAAGACTCTGGAACGAGTTACCGCTGCTCATCAAACAGGCCCCCTCCCTCTCGGTTTTCAAATCCCGGTTAAAAACTCACTACTACTCCATTGCTTTCAATGCCAGCTGATTTGTATTGGATCGTTTGATTTATGATCTGCAATGTTTTTATGTTTTTCGTGTTGTACTTCATTGTCTGTGTTGCCTGTTGCGTGTTTGTTTGTCCAGCACTTTGGTGTGGACTTGTTCCTGTTTAAAGTGCTTTATAAATTAAATGGTATGGTATGGTATGGTATGAGACTGAACAATTTCACAACGAAATACAGGATATGGACTTGGATTTGACTTTACAAGCACATGACCCCAATACCTGTTGTAACATTCTTACATAATCCCTGTACAAGGGATTATGTGTTTAATTTACAAAGCCAATTAAAAGTAAGCAGAAAAAGCCTTCACTGCCATGGATCAATTATGAGTTACATCAGCTGATGAAAAAGAGGGACTTGGCATTGAAAAAATCTCTGCGTACTAAACTGAACACAGACATTCTCATGTTTAAAGACCGTGTAAAGTAAAATTAAATGTGTGTTTTGAGTTTGTCACACGGCATAAATATGTGTTATTAATCACCCATATAAATCTGACTGATTAAAAACATTGTTTACCTTATAAAATTAAGTCTCAAAAATAATGAAAAAACATAATTGTGCCCTGGTCTGAAACGCTGGGGGCGTGTCAGCGCGTGGGCGTGGTTTCAGCGCAGTACTGCGCCCGTGTCCTGCACCCTGAAGATGTTCGCGAAGGCTGGCAGCCTAATTGGAGTTCTCCAGCCCTACTCATTTGAACCTCCAGAGCCAGACTCAGACTCTGAGTCAGACAGTGACCACTGTGACGGTCGGCATCGTTCTTCACAGCCTGAGCTGTGTGTGGAGAGGCAGACAGGTGCAGCAGAGATCCAGTAAACCTGCTCTGTTTTTATCTGAGTTCTGGCTGTAACAGCAGCTCCTTTTTCCAAGAGTTACGCTGTTTTTAGTGCACAAACAACTCTGGTTTTGTTTTTAAAGTTGAGGACACAACTATAATTCATAACTCCGCTGTTATGTGTTTAATAATAAGCGCTATTTTAGAAGATGAGCGGACTCGCTGCACCCGGTCCGACCCGGTCACATCGCATGCGGGGTCTGTGTTGGTGATTAAAATATAGAGTAATCACGTTGATAACTAAGTATGCAATGGACCTGTCACATTTTCTTAGCAAAAAAGGAGCTATAGCTATTGCTATCTGATGCTATCTGCGATTCGCGAGTGAACGGCTCCACCGAGGCGAAGAACTAATTTATACGGCTGGAGCTGCAGGGGGTGGGGCTAGACCGCGTGACGAAATGCAGTCACATTTAAAACACGCCTAAAAAATCCTGAAACAGACATATCGTTATACACAGTTTGATCTATAACTCCAAAATTAACTGAGCTACAATTTTGAGACTTTTTACTCATTTACAACATTACAATTATGACATTTATAATGTTTATTGAAGAAAATATTGAAATTCACTTTACACGGTCTTTAAAGGTCTTAGAAATAAAGTGGTTAGTTGTTTAAGAAAAGCAAAAGCAGCATATTTTACTGAATTGATTTCCCACTCAGGAGGTCGGAGCTCCTCTCTTTGGTCACATATCAACAAACTTGCAAAAAAAGATATAAATCAGAAAAAAAGGTTAACTCAACTGAACATTAAGGGACACATGATATCAGACCCTACAATAATGGCAAATGCTTTTAATGATTATTTTATTAAATCAGTAGAAGAATTGGCAATACATTTTAATTCCATTAATCCAACAGAGAATTCAGTTATTGACACAACTTTTCCTTTTACTCTCAACAAGATCAATCTTTGTAAAACTCAGCATATAATTACTCAACTAAAACATCTAAAGCTAAAGATGTCTTTGGAATAGATAGAGTTTATAAAGAAACATACAGTTTTATCAAACCCTATAACTCACTTATTAAACTTATCTTTTAAGAAAGGGCTATTTCCTGATACCTTCAAAACAGGACTAATAACTCCAATTTTGAAATCTGGTGACTCCGAGCAAGTTAGCAACTACAGACCAATTAGTATTTTACCAGCAATATCCAAAGTGATGGAAAAAGCGGTAGCAGAGCAGCTTATTAGTTATTTAGAAAAAAACCAGCTTCTTTGTCCAGTCCAGTTTGGGTTTCGTTCTGGTTACTCAACAGAACTGGCTACCTCCTACCTTACAGACAATATTAAAAGATCTTTAGATGATGGTAAGGTAGTTGGAGCAGTGTTCCTGGACTTGAGAAAAGCCTTTGATACAGTGAATCATGACATGCTCTTACATAAACTCAGTACGTATAACTTCTCCAAGTTAGCAATCAGCTGGTTTAGATCATATCTAAAAAATAGAGAACAGTGCGTCAAAGTTAATGGGATGAAATCCAGCCCCCAAACATGTACTATGGGAGTTCCACAGGGTTCCATTTTAGGTCCATTGCTTTTCTGTTTATACATCAACGACTTACCGGACAGTTGCAAATACGCCAAATGTCAGATGTATGCAGATGATGCCATCATCTATGTATCTGCAAAGACTCCACAACAGGCAGCAGAGTTACTGAACAGGGAGATGGAGGGAGTGTCTCAGTGGTTTAAGAATCACTGTTTGACTCTGAACTGCAACAAAACAGTCTCAATGTGTTTCACTATCCGGCGTAAAGTCTGTAACTTTTCAATTGTGATTGATCAAAAGGAAATCCAAAAAGTGGAAGAGTTTAAATATCTGGGTGTCATTTTAGATTCCCACCTTAACTTTGAGGCTCACATTAGGAAAATGTTTAAAACCATTAAGACAAATATAAATTGTTTTCGTCTTATAAGATCTTGTTTATGTGGAAAATCTGCTCAGTTGTACCTTCATGCCATGATTATGTCTCATTTCTCATACTGTGTCACTGTCTGGAGCCAAGCAACTCAATCGGCTTTAAAACCTATGAGGATGTTGTACTCACAAGCACTGAAAGTTCTAGACCAAAAACCATTGAAGTGGCACCACTGTAAAATACTTGATAAATATAACCTATTAAGCTTTGACAATTTTTTAAAATTTTCTTGTTTAAAATTAACTTTTAAATGTATTAATGGTCTTGTCCCTGAGCTGGTGAGCAGAATGATTTTAAAAGTCAGCAGCTCAGGAGTTGCAACAAGAGGTGCAGTTGATGGAGACTGTAAACCTACAAAATACAAAACATCATTTGGTCAATGCTCCTTCTCATTTAAAGGTCCTCATATCTGGAACAGTTTACCATCAGCAATAAAAACATTGACTGATCTTAGAGTTTTTAATTCACAGGTGAAAAAATGGTTGAAACAAAACCAAATCTGTGAACACTGAACCCTATGGGGACAGAGGAACAGCTGTGTGTGTGAGGGAACTGTTTAATCCATTTAAACTTGATTAAATTTTAATTTTATTTTAGATGTTTTTATATAGGGAACTGTTTAATCTTAATTAAATTTTATTTTATTTTAGCTGTTTTTATAGAAAAGTCCAACCAAGAACTGGGTTTGCAAATTAGCCTGTGGCTAGAAAACCTTTGTGCAAGACAACGGTTGCTTCGTTTTTAACATGCAACATTGTTTATTGTACTGTCCTTGATCAAATAAACTTGAATGAAATGAAATAAGAGTAGCTTTAGGGCTAGCATAGAACTATATTGTAGATTATAACACTACCCCAACTAACCAGATAATTAACCTAACAAATTTCATCATACCAGGGGTCCAGTTAACTTTATTTTGTTTGTTTTTCAGATGATGAGTCCGACTTTGAAGAGGCAGCTGGCAGCAGCTGACAGACAGTGGCAGAAGATAGTGGTCCTATTAACTTTCAAGAGATGAGGACATCAACGAAGAGTAAGTTGTGTGTTCCAGATGACAAAAACAGTAACAAATGTTAATATACAGTGTTTAGGGAAATGGTGTTAGTACTGCATCCAAACAAGTAATGGTGTTTAACATCATTGCAGGACCACGAAGGAACTCTGGTTATGCAAGGGCCATGCAGACTTGGGCCATCGAACAGCAAGTCTTCTACCAGAAGATGCAAGAGTCCCATGTCTTCTACTGAGGAATCCCAAGAAATTCACACATGTGCTTTAGAACGACTTTACTTGACTTGTGAGGACCGAGGAGATGTGACCAGTTCACGTCTTCCACAGAGCACTGATTGGTACTGCTTTGATTAATCTATCTATCTAATAATTATTCAACATTACTTATAGTTTAAAAAAGATGAGTCCCTTTGAAGCATCTGTTTTATTTTTTATGTTTATTCTAACGTTATGTGCAAGTTTCACTGCACTGAATCTTTACATCAAAAACGAAATTTCACTCAAATTCTGTCTAAATAACATCACTACATTTTCATTTCTGGATCATCATGGTGTGCAGTGGTTTCAGCTGTAATAATCAAAATAAAACAATATTTGATATTCACCCTATTATAAGTGTAATCATAAATATTTGCTAATTTAAGCTTGTTCGACCTTTTCATCCTGGAGACAGAACCGGTCCGACCCGGAGGCCTGCACTCGCAGAAGCAGATTAAAAAACAAACAAATAAATAAAAAAATCTATAATGCTCCATTATTTGATTCATTAATTTATAGAATTTATAAAACATTAAGTGCATGTTTGCTAACATTGATAGAGAGAGCGAGAGCGAGAGAAACTGAAAATATCTAAATCCATTCAGCCACAGTTTTTTTTGCATATTTAGATAATGTTATCAAGTTTTTTGTGAAAATTTCTGCTACTTTGAGCAGCCACCCTGCTTGTGAGTGCTTGTCTTTGAAGTTGTCATCCTTCTTTGTGGTTCCTGCAGTGAACGGTGCTGAGCTATGATGACCAGTCTGAAGAGTGGACCGCTACGCTTGCAGCCAGCCAGAGCACGCTGGTGTAGAGATGGGAAAACGCTGCAGCTGAGCAGGTGACATTATGTCAGACAACATCCATCCATCCATCCATCCATCATGGTTACATCCATCCACCCACCCATGCATCCATCCATCCACCCATCCATGCATACATCCATGCATCCACACCCACCCATCATCCATCCACCCATCCATGCATACATGTTTTTTCTATTTTAAATTTATTAATAAAAACATAAATTCAGAAATATATGACTCTGTCCAAAATCAACTAAAACATTTTTATTTTTCCAGGTGTATCTGTACAAATTGCCAATGACCAGAGGTGATTGAAGGAATTCGTCGAAAGGTGAAGATTTCAGATGCGTTACCCAGTGGTATCAGCTTTCAGACATGCTGTCTGGATGTTGTTCTAAGAATAGCAAACAACAATTAAAAAAACGTATGATTGTATTATGACGTCATGTTGACTGTATTAGTAAAAGTAGTTTGTGATAATAAATTTGCTAATACATTTTATTTCATTTCATTATTTAAACAAAAAATATTTAATTAAAGAAAAAAAGTCCAAGTTCTGCCCTGCCCTTGCAGCTGGTTTATTTGGTTCAGGTTATTCCACCGCCGGAAGGAGCCATGATGAGTTCCTGGCGTCTATGCGACGGTAAGGATGAGAGACGAGATCTTAACGGTTCCGAACACCTCTGGGACCAGAATGGTTCTGTTCGGGACTAGAGGGTCCAGACAAAAAGATAAATCTAGGCCCCCAAAAAGCTGAAAAGTATCTGAAAAAGAAGAACCAAAAGTAAGTGATAGGAATTGAAATGAGCTTTATAAAAATTGGAATAGATGGTGAATAGATGGATGCATGGATGGATGGATGCGTGGATGGATGGATGGATGCATGGGTGGATGGATGGATGTAACCATGATGGATGGATGGATGGATGGATGTTGTCTGACATAATGTCACCTGCTCAGCTGCAGCGTTTTCCCATCTCTACAGCGTGCTCTGGCTGGCTGCAAGCGTAGCGGTCCACTCTTCAGACTGGTCATCATAGGTCAGCACCATTCACTGCAGTAACCACAAAGAAGGATGACAACTTCAAAGACAAGCACTCACAAGCAGGGTGGCTGCTCAAAGTAGCAGAAATTTTCACAAAAAACTTGATAACATTACAGCGCCCGCTTCACTACGGATGCCGTACCTATCCGCCTATCGATCTCACGCTCCAGTTTTCCCTCATTCGTGAACAAGACCCCGAGATACTTAAACTCCTCCACTTGGGGCAGGACCTCATCCCCGACCCGGAGAGGGCATGCTACCCTTTTCCGGCTCAAGACCATGGCCTCGGATTTGGAGGAACTGATCCTCATCCCGGCCGCATCACACTCGGCTGCAAACCGCTCCAGCGAAAGCTGTAGATCACGATCTGATGAAGCCAATAGGACCATATCATCTGCAAAAAACAGAGAAGCGATTCTAAGGCCACCAAAACGGATCCTCTCAACACCTTGGCTGCGCCTAGAAATTCTGTCCATAAAAGTTATGAACAGAATCGGTGACAAAGGGCAACCTTGGCGGAGTCCAACTCTCACTGGAAACGAGCCTGACTTACTGCCGGCAATGCGGACCAAGCTCTGACACCGGTCGTACAGGGACCTAACAGCCCATATCAATGGGCCTGGTACCCCATACTCCCGGAGTACCCCCCACAGAACCCCCGAGGGACGCGGTCGAATGCCTTTTCCAAGTCCACAAAGCACATGTAAACTGGTTGGGCAAACTCCCACGCGCCCTCCAGGACCCTGTTGAGGGTGTAGAGCTGGTCCAGTGTTCCACGACCAGCACGAAAACCACACTGCTCCTCCTGAATCCGAGGTTCGACTATCCGACGGACCCTCCTCTCCAGAACCCCTGAATAGACCTTACCAGGGAGGCTTAAGAGTGTGATCCCCCTATAGTTGGAACACACCCTACGGTCCCCCTTTTTGAATAGGGGAACCACCACCCCAGTCTGCCAATCCAAGGGAACTGCCCCCGATGTCCACGCGATATTGCAGAGTCGCGTAAGCCAACACAACCCCACAACATCCAGAGCCCTAAGGAACTCAGGGCGAATCTCATCCACCCCCGGAGCCCTGCCACCGCGGAGCTTTTTAACCACCTCGGTGACCTCAGCTCCAGAGATTGGAGAGCCCGACCCAAAGTCCCCAGGCTCCGCTTCCTCAGTGGAAGACGTGCCAGTAGGATTGAGGAGGTCTTCGAAGTACTCCGCCCACCGACTCACAACATCCCGAGTTGAGGTCAACAGCACGCCATCCCCACCATAAATGGTGTTGGTCGCGTACCGCTTTCCCCCCCTGAGACGCCGGATGGTGGACCAGAATCGCCTCGAAGCCGTACGGAAGTCATTCTCCATGGCCTCTCCGAACTCCTCCCACGCCCGAGTTTTTGCCTCAGCAACCACCCGAGCCGCATGCCGCTTGGACTGTCGGTACCTATCTGCTGCTTCCGGGGTCCCACAGGCCAAAAAGGCCCAATAGGACTCCTTCTTCAGCCTGACAGCATCCCTCACCGCCGGTGTCCACCACCGGGTTCGAGGGTTGCCACCACGACAGGCACCAACAACCTTGCGGCCACAACTCTGATAAGCTACCTCGACAATAGAGGCGCGGAACATGGTCCACTCGGACTCAATGTCCCCCGCCTCCCTCGGAACGTGTTCAAAGCTCTCCCGGAGGTGGGAGTTAAAGCTCCATCTTACGGGAGACTTTGCCAGACGTTTCCAGCAGACCCTAACAATACGTTTGGGTCTGCCAGGTCTGACCGGCATCCTCCCCCACCATCGGAGCCAACTCACCACCAGGTAGTGGTCAGTGGACCAGGACATGCGGCCGTAGATCAGATGAGACAACAACAAAGTCGATCATCGAACTGCGACCTAGGGTGTCCTGGTGCCAAGAGCACATATGTACACCCTTATGCCTGAACATGGTGTTCGTTATGGACAATCCATGACGAGCACAGAAGTCCAACAACAAAACACCACTCGGGTTCAGATCAGGGGGGCCGTTCCTCCCAACCACACCCCTCCAGGTCTCACTGTCATTGCCCACGTGAGCGTTGAAGTCCCCCAGCAGAACAAGGGAGTCCCCAGGAGGCGCACTCTCCAATACCCCCTCCAAGGACTCCAAAAAGGGTGGGTAATCTGCGCTGCCGTTTGGCGCATAGGCACAAACAACAGTCAGAGCCCGTCCCCCCACACGTAGGCGAAGGGAGGCTACCCTCTCGTTCACCGGGGTGAACCCCAACGTACAGGCACCAAGATGGGGGGCAACAAGTATGCCCACTCCTGCTCGGCGCCTCTCACCAGGGGCAACTCCAGAGTAGAAGAGTGTCCAACCCCTCTCAAGGAAACTGGTTCCAGAGCCAGAGCCATGCGTTGAGGTGAGTCCGACTATTTCTAGCCGGAACCTCTCAACCTCACACACTAGCTCAGGCTCCTTCCCCACCAGAGAGGTGACATTCCATGTCCCAATGGCCAGCTTCTGTAGCCGAGGATCAGACCGCCAGGGTCCCCGCCCTCGGCCACCACCCATCCCACATTACACCCGACCCCTTTGGCCCTTCCCATAGGTGGTGAGCCCATGGGAAGGGGGACCCACGTCTCCTCTTCGGGCTGTGCCCAGCCGAGCTCCATGGGTGAAAACCCGGCCACCAGGTGCTCGCCAACGTGCCCCACCTCCGGGCCTGGCTCCAGAGTGGGGCCCCGGTGACCCTCGTCCGGGCGAGGGAACATTTTGTCCATTTATTTTACTCATCATAAGGGGTCTAAGTATCATTTAAAATCATAATTGTTAAGCCTATTTGCGCAGTTAGTAGTAGTAGTTTCCGACAGTTTCTGCCAGTTTTTGCCCATACCTGCAAACTCAGAAGGGATGAAGAAGGTGACCAACGTTG